>LPNX011152413.1:43761-59656 GCA_001517045.1 Pseudotsuga menziesii | reverse complement strand
TTGTGTTTCATGAAGTGAACCCAACAATACCTGGAAAAATCATCAATAAAGTTCAATGCATATTTGGCCTGACTCATGGACATATGAGGGAATGGGCCAGCGACATCACTGTGAATCATCTCGAGGGGTGCAGAGGTTCTCTCATGACTAGCTTTCTCAAATTTGTGCTCTGGGTGTTTTCCTAGGATACAAACTTGGCAGACTCCTTTGGAAAATTTTATCTTGGGCAACCCTATGACCATTTCTTTCTCACTAAGATCAGACAGATACTTGTAATTTAGATGGCCAAATCTTTCATGCCATAGCTTGCTAGCTTCATTAGCATGGATAAGAAGAGAAGAGGGGTTTGGGTAAGGTAGGAAGTGTGAGAACATGTATACCTTTTGAGCATGATTTGCAACTCCTTTTGCAATGACTCTACCACTTGAGATTTCTGTGATCTCAACTTCATCGGGGGAGAATATGACCTTCTTAGGAGACCCAGTGTGGGTCATCTAGTACACTGACAGGAGGTTGGAGGCGATACCAGGCACATACAGCACATTGCTGAACTTACCATGATAAAGATCTATCCTTCCTTTGCCTTTACTTTCAGTGAGAGAGTCATCTCCCAGTACAATAGATGGTCCTTTCGACATATCCAGTGAGGAGAAAGCCTCCTTAGTCGAAACCATGTGTCTTGAAGCTCCAGAATCAATGATAAAATTGGGTGAGCTTGATGTGCCAACAACCAATGCATGAACTCTCTCTCTGTCATCTGAACTTGATCCTCCTTCTCTCTTCTTTGAGCTTTCTGGAAGGGAGATGCCATTCTTCTCCAGGATTTGGGTCAGCATATCAATCTGTTTTTTCATACAAGAGCTTTCAGTGTGATTTCCCTTCGAACAGTATGAGCACTTGCTCATTTCACCTTTGTTTTTCTTCTTCTGGGTATTTTTTTGGGGACCTTGTTGATCCTCTGGAGACTGTTTCTTGTCTCTCTTTTGCTCAGGTGGATTTTTAGCTTTCTTTTTGCTTTTTGAATCCACCCTCGAATCTCCAGCAATCAAAGCTTGATCTTTGGATGGTTTGATGGTGCCCATCATCACCAGCTTGTCTTGTTCTTGTGTGAGAGATTCCATGAAATCTGCAAGGCTAGGCATCTTCCAGGTTCGAGCTGTGAGTTTTGTGGCATAGAAGATCGAAACAAAGACTGAGTAGTCAGGTCCTAGCTTCGAGAGGATGGCCAATATGAGCTGATCATCTTTCTTTTCGATACCACACTGCTTCAGCTGCAAAACTAGTGCTTTGAACTTGGATAAATATAGCTACAGGGATTCAAAGCTACTGGGACTCAGAGAAATCAGCTCATTTTCGATCTGATGTCCCCTCATCTCATCTGTCTTTCCAAAAAGATCAGAAAGCTTCTCCCATACTTGATCCGGTGAAGTTAATCCATCGAGATGGAAAAGGAGGTCTCGGGAAATACTGAGACATAGGAGGCCATAGGCCTCATCTCCCTGATTGTGCCATTTGATCTTCTCTGCAGCAGCATTGGGCTCTGCTTCTGTAGCCATAGTCACCCTGTAGAGGCCTTTCGCTCTCAACAAGATCTCCATCTCTGCTTTCCATTCAAAATATTTGAAGGGAGTCAAGATAGTTTTCTGTGAATCCATAGCTTTAGAGAATCTGTCTTGGCTGTCAGTAGAAGGCTCCCAGTCTTGATGTCGAACCTACAAAACAATTTTTGAAGGAGAGTAACAACCTATAATGGCTCTGATACCATGTAGAAATTCAGGCCAGCAATAGATTAATTTTACCCACAACAATTATCAATTGATCATGCAAAATTGCTAACAAGAGAGACTGAATATGGAGCTGTAACACAAAATTATATTAACTGAGTGTACAATAGCCAACCCTGTAATATCATAGGCTGCTGAATAAATAGAATACATGAAGAAATCGAATGCATGAGGAAGCATCCAAATCTAGCATAAAGCAGGCTTACCAAAAATAAGCAAATCCCCCATAGGTGTAAAAGCTGGATCCCAAATCTGTCATGGAGCTCACGAATTATCAAAAAGGCATAGGCAAGCTAAAGAGTGGTGGAATGGAAGCTCATACATGCTTTTGCATGGAGAAAAGAGAGGAGGATGTGCAGGACAAAAAAAACAAGTTCACCTCACCTAGTCTAGCTTTCCCATGTGCCTTAAGACACTGAAAAAATAGGCAATAAAGCAGAAAAAGCAGATAGGCACCTAGGAGGCCAGGAATAAAGCAGATTTGATTCCTAAGGCTTTCCCAAGCTCTACATGAGTCATATATGGCAAGTTTGACCTCTATGGATAGGCAATTAGCAACTTGCACAAGGTGGGACACATGAACTAGGCAAATAAGAAAAAAATAAATGAATTAATGTCTAAGTGGGTAAACTATGGGTTGATTATTCTAACAGTAATGTCCCTAAAATCTATAAATAAATAAATAAATTGTAGGACTAATAATATTTCTAAGATCTTAAGGGACATCTTATTCTTAACTACAGAATTATAAACTTGATAAGAATTACGCCTAAGTTCTGGTTCTATTTTTCTTTTAGTATGATTCCCATTTTACGATGATGTTAAAATATGATGTTAAAATATCATTCTTTTGTATTCAAATGTACTTTGTAGTTAGGTATATTTTATCTGGTTTACTGATGCTGTGATGATGTTTTATTCATGTTTGATTCCATGTTATGTTATCTAGTTTCTTATTTAAATAAATGATGAGGCTAACTTACCTCTGTATTTGAAGGGGAGGAGTGGTGATATTTTTCCCTAAAGACTCACTCGAAAAGGTAAGGAAATCCTACGATACTGGGCTTACTTAGTTCTTGCGAACTAATGCATGACATATTTATTCTTATTGCAGGTAACGCGTTGCTAAACCTATGCTACCAGCACGTGACAGAAAAATTCAAAGTCTTGGCTCCTAAATTTGCTAATCCTAAATGATAAGGGATTGGTCATGGTATTAACACTCTATGTAAGAGTATGACTTTAAACTATAGAGAGGAGGGTTTAAATCTCAATGGAAAATGTATGAATTTTAAAACTAAAGAGTATGGGTTTTACATTTCATTTGTAGTGGGGGATAACTTGCAGGTTTTAATGCACCCATGTGAAGGCCAGTGTGGCTCCTCCATGATGGCACAAGCCATAAAATTCTTGCTAGGGTTTCGCAACCCATTTTTGCATTGTGTTTTGTTTGTTGGTAATGGGGGGCAAGCTCCATCATTGAGTTACGCAAGAAGGGGTGGTAGTTTATTGTGCAAGCACGAAGGGTTGACAGGTATGCATGCATCATCTATGGTTTAATGCATCCATACTTTCGTTTTGATTCGATAATGGTAATGCATACTCCTAAGGACATATATTAGTTTGTTTTGCAGGTTTGGACGAGTGTGGGTGCTCTGCAACTGTGGCAGAGGAAAGAGGTCAACGACATTTTTTTTTCGAGTAAGCCCATAAGATGAGGGCCTTTACCCAACTGATTGGTCGTTTACGAGGTTGCAGGGTTTCTCTGTGTGAAGTTTGTAACTAGCCTCCCAATTGGGATTTGCGTGGGTTTTGGGAAAAATAGTGGCTATGCTCAATCTTTAAACTGTAGGTTTGGATTTAGTGATTCTCAGCCCATTCGGGTGTTTTGTACATAGGACACGACTGTGTAATCTAAAGCTCTATGTTGAAAAATTATAATGGTGTTTGGTTTAATTTATTCATCTCTGTGTTTTGCTACGAGAACTGTGTTTTTAATTTATATGATGGACAAGGATAACGTCATTTTGGTAGTTTATTCATGAATGTAGATTATAGTTTGGGTTTTTGAGCCCACTCTTTATTTGATAGAATGTTTATTGCTTTAACGGGTTTTCCCCTGTTAATTTATTAAATGGTTTCTATTTGGTAATTTCGTTTATGTTAATAATGACAAGGGAGAATCCCTAGCTTCATGCTTGACTTGGTTTCATAGTGGATTCTTGTATGTGGGTTTGTGAATTCATTGTAACGCTTATTGGAATGCGTTCTATTTGTTGCTCAGGGAAACCCTATCTCTGTTTATATGCTTGTATTTTTTGTTATAATTCTTAGCGTAGGATGATAATGTAATTGTTGGTTGTTTTAATAACATGGTTTTAAAAGGCGGCAGTAATGGCATGGCCCAAGAATTTCTATATAGTGTAGCCTGTGTTTCTATTGAGTTTGTATTTTATTTCCTGTATGTACAGACTTACGGTAATTTGCTTAATGGATTCAATAGTTGGTGTATTTTTTATGTTTGTTATATGTCTATTTTTGTTAAACGCTCCCATCTGAATCTCATGAGATTCGATCTAAGGTTTTGATAGTTGATTGATGGTTTTATGTTTATTATTTAATTAATATTGTTTAAGCACTTCCAATCAAAGCTTATGGGACTCGATCTGGGGTTTTGATAGTTGATTTATTGTTTATGTTTATTATTTATTTAATTTTGTTTAAGTTAAAATATCATGGAAGCATCCTGGCCAATCCTTAACAGGATTCAATACTAGGTGAATGTATAATGCTTATTTTTTGTATTGTATTTATATTTTTGGTTTTAATATTGTAAATTATTCCTCTTAAAATGTGAACAGGCTCTCAGCCTTTCTGTTTATAGGAATGATGATAAATTTTATTGTAGAGTGGATAATTTATATGTTTAATTGCAAAGAAATGTAATATGTTAGCGTTGCATTAGTTTATCCAATCCTTTGTACATTATGGTTGGGGATTGTTTCCTTGAGAAAAAAGGGTAGTTTAATGGCTATCGTGGATGACTGTATTTTTACTTGATTTTAGGTTTATAAACAATGGTTTATGTGATTTAGCTAATAAGGGATTCGATCCCTGGTTCACGTTTATGAATACTTGTTTAGTCTATCTATTATTTGGTTTAATGTATAAAGCAGCGACTGTTGTGCATCCTGTATATGGTTTCTTTGGTTGGTTAAGTGATTCAATCCCTGGTTATTTGATTAGGAATATTTAGACTATTTATTAGTTTTTGTTAATGAGTAGTTAAAAAGATAACATTGATGTATGTAATTTGTCTATTTATTTAATTTAGTAGATTCATTGGATGGATAAATTCGATGAGGTTTTATTATTTTAATAAGGTCATAGACCTTTGCGAATTCTATGTAATTCAATACTTAAGGATTTTATTTTGTTTTCACTCTTTTTTTAAATGAGACCGGTGTTGTGATGTAGGGTTTAGTTTTAGTATGGCTTATAGAGGTCTGGTTATTAAATTCAATTAGAAAACTAAAGGTTGGATCTAGACTATACCCTAGCATATAATATAAATTTTGAAACTAATTTCATACAACTCTGAAAGGGATTTTACCCTGGAATCTATATAAGACTTCAAATATGAGATTCTAATTTATCTAATAAAACAAACCTGAAACCTTTATTCAAACTGGTGGAGAGTAAAATTTACAGAACTTAATCCAAAGCATAATGGCTATAATTACAACCTGTAAACATAATTAAAATAACTTGAAATTGTAGAAACCTCTTACCTGCAACTCTACAGCTTGTTAATGGATAAAAGACCATGCACACTTAAACACCCAGAATTAATAAAGCACTAGTTATCTCTAACATTAGGAATGTGTTGAGGCCTGGAAAATCGTAGGCAACAACAACAAGGGATTCTCCCCAATCAACATTCCCAACTAGCCCGTGACTATTTGGTATGGGGAATCAGTCCGGTTTGCGGTCCGACTACCGTAGGTCAAGTAAAAAAAATACAGGGTTTTACCGGTTGCGGCCTGGTCCACCGTGTATATTTTTGTATTTTTTAACTTTAAGTATGATATGCAAGTGCCTATATAACATGCAGATTGATAAAGAATAAGAGGAGCGGTCACAATGTGATACGCAGGTTCTTACCTCTCGTCTTAAACTCTCTCGCATCTAAATCACACACAACAGAAAACAAGACTAGCTAAGCTATCCTTAGGGAGCAAGATTATCAATTAATGAGTAATGTATTACTGCTCATATGTTAAGATAAATCACAGATAGTTGTTCTTAGAATCAAAACACATAAACATGAATAGAGATATGCACAATCAGGTAGCTCGTTGTTTGTTAAAACATTCATTACTCATAGTGGAAATTATCATGAAATAAATTAGAGAACATTCATACAAGAACATAGGTTTAGAAAGTTAGAACAATCTCACAGTTAATGAAACATAGCTGAAAATGAAATAGTTCCCCTTCAACATTGTTCATTTCACCACATTTGAACATTCCACACAGCACTTTCTCCAACAGGAAAAATTGTAATTTTATTATTGCAAAACAAAGTAGTTCCTCTTACAACAAATTTTCACAAGTCTCACTGGGAAAAAGCCCCTCTTTCCACTAAATTTTGGATATTTATACAAGAACCAGCTCCCCCTTTTGGGTCGCCCACCAACCGTTTTAATCTCATAGTTTTGTCATTTTGCGAATGCTCATGATTCAAACATTACGTTTCAGATGAGAACTTTTATAAAATAGAGCCGGCTTGGTAACTGATGAACTGCCCAAGCCTGAGCCTTTGCTCTTTAATGATGACGCTCTACAATTCCTTGGTCCCTCTGAGACCTTGTTGGTCTCAGACCTTCATTATTTTCTTCTCCTCGAGAAACAACTCTGCTTCTCTATGCTTTAGCATGCTTTGTCCTCCAGCTATATTTCCTTCGCCGCAATGGTCTTCAAATGGATCCGAGAAAATTTCCTATGTCTGTCTACGGTCAAACGAAAACTCATCATTTATCCAGACTATTTTCAATAAACATAAACCATAATACCAATGAAATGAGTATTGAAAGAAAAGAAAAACTGGGACTGCGTTTTCACGTGAACATCTCAACTTGATAAAACAGAACACACCCGTCATTCATGAAACCAGTTGCAAACTCATAACAACAGTGGGAAAACAATCAAGAAACGGGCATATAAAAATCCCCATTGGCGAATCGGAACACTTGGCATCGGCGGTTAGTTCACTGGAACGCCGCAACGACGGGTGACCCATACTCTAGGGGTCCCGGAGCACAAACCAAAAGTCAGTGTGATAAAACGTCGGAGGTCAGATCTACTAACGCATCGGACGGTTAGTGTGCTACAAAGCCGCAACGGCGGAAGCTATACGGTCTAAAAAATCCGCAGTCCAATCAACATCGGAGAAAAATAGAGCAAAACATCAGGGAAAGAAAAAACAGTGGGGCGGACGGTTAGCCTACTCTGGAGCCGCAACCGTGGAACACAATCAGTCTTCAGCCTCCGATCAAAGTCAAAACATTCTGAAAAGACAACGCAAAGCAAAAACTGGAAACAATCAAACCGCGTGATCGGCGAAAGCAAAAATAATCATCGGCCCAATCTATATTTGTTCTCCGAAATAGCAGCGACTAAAAATCCATTTCAAACCTTGACCAAACCTCGAAAACGATAAAAAATCATGAAACCTGCTAAGCTCCACAGTCCAAAGCATTTGCGGACATAAACGATTTTCCAAAAAGCAAGAAAACGGTTGGTCTCAAGCAATCCAAACTTGTAGTAGAGTGGAAACATAATGGTTTTCAACAGAAATAACAAGGAGGGTCCAAAATTTTTAGAAACTTGGGAATCGTTGCAGCTGCAACAATTGGCGGCTAACTGGTGAACCCAGATCTCTGAACAAACTCTTCTTTAAGCAACAGACTGTTTAGCAGTAAAACCGACATGTTGAATTCTTCTAGATGTCTGGATTCCCATAATGGAAAATATAGGTACTTTTAATCATTGATGATAGTCCAATTTTAGGAAATGGAACCCAAAATATCAAAGTCAAGATAACTCTTTTGAGGCTAAGTAGATGAATTTAATTTTACCTCTTTCTTTGGGTAGCTTCCAGCTTAGACACCATAGGATTGTAACACACAGTAAATAGAAATATTCGTTTGTTCCCCATTCCCATGCCATTTTACACTTTTGTGCCTTTTGAACCTTTTGTTCTTTTGAGTCCTCCTTATGCCTTTCTTTCTAAATTTTATTCAGGCTCTTCTATCCATAGTGTCCTTTTGTGTGAGAGATGTATTTACTTTTCAGCTCACGGACAGAGAAGAACTTTTGGCAAATTTATATTCATATGTTTCGATACTTTGCTTTGATATGTATTGCTTCTTTTAGGAGTTTGGACTCTTATCAGCCTTTAGGCTTTTAAATCTTGGCATGGGATCATTTATATATAATAAACGGTTTACCTTGCTTCCTTTCTGCGGGTCTTTCGTTATCACCCCCTAGGACATTTTTTAGATGTGGAATAGATGGAGCCTCAAAATAGTATTCCAGACCTTTTGATCCTGAGTTGTTTTTTGGGATTACGCCAAACTTCAATGTGTTCATAGCCATTTAGAAAAACTACTTACTAGAAGAAATCCCATCATATTCAAACAATAAGATACAGTCTAATACCCAAAGGTCTCGATTAATCCAGAACTCTGATGTTTTCCACGCAACCAAAAGTTTGCCTCTTTTATTGAAACAAAATAAATCTAACTAAAACAAACAAAAAGGAACAAATCAAAGTGAACAACCAAATCAAATTATTTATGTACAAACAAAAACAAAACAAAAATTAAGAAAAATATGGTTTGAGAACTAAACCATTTACTGGTAAGTTCTCTTCCCACCCCTGTAAATCTTGCAATATATAGGTTGAGGGGCCAAGTTTTGCTGCAATCTAAAAAGGGCCTACCCATAACTGTTGAAACTTCGTATGCTTCCCCTTTTCATCATGTGGATGATCCCACTTAAGAACCAAGTCTCCCACTTCAAATTCCTTTGTTCCAGCTTTGTGCTTATCAAACCACCTTTTCACTACTTCCTGTTGTTGCTTAAAACGTTCTTTGGCCTTGGATTGAGACTCCTCCGCCTTCAAAAGATTATAAATTCTAAGTTGCAGGATTTTGTTGTCTGTGCCTCTAGACTCTTGGGCTATTATAGAAAATGGCAGCATAATGTTCAGAGGAAGTATAGCCTCCTTTCCATAAACAAGGGTATATGGTGACACACCTAGGGAATTCTTGGGTGTAACCCTATCAGCCCAAAGGGCGTTTGGTAATGCTGAATGCCAACTTCTCTGGTTTTCTATCACAGTCTTTTTTAAGATTCTAATCAGATTCTTGTTTTTAGATTCTGCCAAGCCATTTCCTTGCGGATAATAATTTGCAGAATAATGCAACTTAATTCCTTTTTCATGAGCAAATGCAGTTAATCTAATAGAGGAAAAATAAGTAGCATTATCGAAAACTAAAGAAATTGGAACCCCAAACCTGGTCATAATATGATCTTGCAAGAAGTCCATGATCGTGTCTTCATTCACTTTACGCAATGGAGTGGCTTCGACCCATTGAGTGAAGTAATCGGTCGCCGTCAGAATATACTTGTGTTGCAAGGAAGAATTTGGTTTTATCTCTCCAATGATATCAATTCCCCATTGCTCAAATGGTTATGTTATCATCACAGGCCTTAATGGTCCTGCTGGTATAGCTTGTCTTCCTCCACACCTCTGGCAGATATCGCACTTTCTGACATGGGCATGTGCATCTTTGAACAGTGTGGGCCAGCAGTATCTGGCTCTAAGGATTTTATGGGTTGTCGTATCTCTAGAAAAATGCCCTCCAACAGGCCCATCATGTAACTCTATCATGACCTTCCCCTCATCTTCTTTCTCTAAGCATCTAAGAAGAACTCCATCATAATTCTTCCTGAATAATATTCCTTCAACGATCTGATATGAAGTTGATTTAAGACGCAGTGCTCTTCTTTGCTTAGAATTCCAATGTTCTGGTAACAATCCCTCCTGAAGGTAATGCACAAGGTCTCTATACTAGGAATCTGGAGCGGTGAAAAGAGGACATTCATCCATCAAATGTAACTCAACTTCATTTTCCCAGTTATTTTCTTCATTGTCTTTACTCTCAGTCATTAGTTTGCACAATCCTTTCCCTTTAACTATGGAGGCTAGCTTGAATTCGAGGTCATACTCCTGTAAATCTGTTACCCAATTTCCTCTTCTTTCTCCTAATTCCTTTTGTACGAAGAGAGACCTCACAACTGGGTGTGGAACTATTACCTTCATCCGGTTCTTAAGTATATATGGCCTGAATTGTTTTACCGCTTTAAATACCGCGTAATCTTTTTTATCCATAGCTGGGTAATTCAATTCGCCCCCCTGCAGACCAGTGCTCATAAATGATATGGGGAACACCTCTCCCCCATCTTCCTTTTGGGTAAGCACCGCCGCTAGTGAATCGTCAGATGCGAAAGTGTACAAAATAAAATCTTTCTCAAAATCCAGAATTTTGAGGGAGGGTGCATGTGCAACAGATGTCTTTATCTTACTAAATGCATTCGTCTCTACATCAGTCCACTTGAATTGTACACTTTGTTTCACCATTTGCTGCAAAGGTTTAACCATTTGAGCGAAATCCAGCACAAACCTTCGCACGAAATTTATTGTCCCCATAAATGATTGCATGCCCTTTTTATTATGGGGTAAGGGGATCTGTTCGATGGCTTTAATCCTCTCTGGGTCAATGGAGATCCCCTTCTTAGAAACCATGTGACCCAGTAGCTTTCCTTCGATAACAACAAACACACACTTCTTGGGGTTTAATGAGATACCATATTTTCGGCAGCGTTCGAAAATCTGTTTTAGATGGAATACATGTTCTTCTCTTTTCTTTGAGAATATTGTAATGTCATCGAGATATACTACAACACTGCAGCCAATCAGACCGTGGAAAGCTATGTCCATAGCCCTCTGGAAAGTAGCTCCAACGTTTATGAGTCCAAAGGGCATCCTTCTGTAATAAAAAGTCCCCCATTTTGTTCCGAATGTAGTTTTAAGTATGTCTTCTTTAGCTACTAACACTTGATTGTAGCTAGAGAATCCATCTAATAAAGAAAATAACTCAGAACCCGAAACCATTTGCAATATTTGTTCGATGGGTGGGACAGGATAATTGTCTTTATCCGAAGCATGACTTAGGTTTCTGAAATCCACACATATAAGTCTAATTCCTCTAGATTTCTTTCTCACTGGTACTAGATTTGAAACCCATTCCGAGTGTCTAACTTTGAAGATGATTTTAACATCCAACAACTTCTTTACTTCATTCTGAATTAGAGGCTCCAGTTTTGGATGCATTTTCCTCAAAGGCTGTTGATATGGCTTGACCCCAGATCTGATGGGGATAACATGCTGAATAATATTGGTGTCATATGTCTTCAGATCTTCATGTGTCCAGGAAAAAACATCTTTGTATTGTTTGAACAGACTGATGAACTTATTTTTTTCACCCGGAAAGCAACACTTTCCCAAATTCACATATTTAGGCTCAATTTCAGTCCCTAAATTAATCAACTTGAACTGTAGAATGAGCTATGAGTCTTCACATTTACTGGCCTTCTGAATTTATCGTTTAAATCAAACATCTGCTCTAAAGTCCTGACTCCTTTAGGAATAAAATTATCAAATTTTAGCTCGGCCTAATGTTCTTCGTCATCAATCATTGCCCCTTTCAAGGTTTCATCATTTGTCAAATATTCCAGAATCTGCTGATCATCATCAAAAACTCGTAAATTGGTAATCATATCTGGAACCGAAGGCCTGAAAAGAAATTCAATAGAACACCGGTTATTAAAGGGCATAAGCCTTGCAGCTGAGGTGGCTAACAAGTTAGCTGCTGCATTCTTAAGTCTAGGAATCGATACAATAATAAATGCATGAAAACATTTAATCAAATCCCATACTTCATTTTGATAAGCTTTTAAATGAGGGGAAATGCAATGTATTTGATTTCGAATCTGTTTTACAATTATTTCAAAATCCCCATACACTTTCATATTTTCTACCTTTAATTCAATTGCTTTTCTTAGTCCCTGAACTAATGCTTCATACTCGGCTGTGTTATTGGTGCATTCAAACTCTAACCTACACGAAAGAAAATGTTTATTTTTCTTAGGATCAATCAGGACATAGCCCTCTCATGATCCTTCCAAAGTTTTAGACTCGTCAAAGAAAATCATCCAAAAATCGCCTATCACTACCGTACATGAATCTACATTTACATCTACATCTAAGTCTACTATTTTACAATCAATTTCATCAGCCTGTAAAAACCGAAGGAGAGCAGGCTTAGTATCTGATGTACCGCTGGCTTCTTCCGCTTGATAGTTTCTCGGTTCCAACTCAATGAAGTAATTTCCCAAAACAAAATTCACCAGTTCATTCTTTCCTTCTAACCGAGTGACATTGTGTTTCATGTGGGGCTCTCTTAAAACTTTAACTTGATTTGGGCTTCCTTTATAAGGTATCCACATATGTGACCAGTCTGAAGCAAAATACCCATTCAACTTTGTTGACCAATCTCTACTCAAAACAAGTCCATAAGCTTCAGGTATGTCTGCTACTACAATATCAATGAATTGACATACCCTATCATTTGAAGATAAGCGAATAAGAACATCCTCCATTTCCCCAATTACCTTCCCATTTGTTCTGTCCAACTGAATGACCTTCCAGGTAGATGGTTTAGGTTGTCCATTTATCCTTTTGCAGACCGTCAGCGGCATAACATTTACTGATGCCCCTGAGTCTACTAGACAATTGTGCACGTTATGGTTGAAAATTTCAAAGGTGGAGTCTTGTATTTAGGCTTACCTCCCACACTTGCTTCATCAATTTCTTCTTCTTGGGGCTGATTGTCGATGGGAAGCTTCTCCTCTAATATTTCAAGTGCTTTCAATAATTTTTCTTTCTGCTGCGGCACGTTACACATCTCAAATAACGAGATATTTTCCTTTACCTTATTGATATCCTCCATGATGTCATAATCCATCTTATGTTATGTGAGATTCGTTTTCACATTATTGATCTTCTCTTCTATAGGCTTAGTAGGCATGTTGATTTGTTTCAGATTTTGACTAGTAACGGTAAACTCCGGCATTTTATTAACTGAGGCATTTTTTTGAAATGTCTTTACATTCTTTTGAAGTCTCTTAATCTTTGGGAGCACAAGACTGTTTTCTTTAATCAACCCTTGGCTTCTCGTTGTCACATTCGTTTCTGAGGTATCTTCGTGTCTCAGATTCTTTTCTTCTTCAGTGTCAAACAACGATACACGGTCCCATAAAACCATGGCATCATCATCTTATTTTTCTGTTAATTTATTATTATCTTTTCCCTCTTCATCATTATCCTTAGTTAATTTGGATTCCAACAGCTGATTCATCACCAATGTCATTGAATTTATCCATTGAGGACAATTCTTCTCAGAATGGGGTTGTTGGTGGAAAGTACAAAAGTTATCCATCCCTACTTCTATTAAGTTCATCGACGCAGGACTATGTGGAGGGGGTTGGGATTGATTGTTGTCCTCCTTTTTCTTGTAATAAGGATTATATAACTTATGGGCTTCCTTTTCCTTCTCCAAGTCTATTATTATATTGGAGAGCTTTTGCATCATCTTTTCCATTCCTTTGAAATCATGTGATTGCTCCTCTTTAGGCTTAGTAAATAATAAAGCTTTCCTCCCCACAATTTTTTCTCCTGACTGCTCAGGATACTCTTTGATGTTTTCCTTTTCAGCCTCTACTCTCTCTGCTTCTTCATAAGTCTCTACTAGCGTAGGTTTGGCTTTCATTTTGGTAAACATGGCCAAATCAGGCCCTAGAGCTGAAGTATAATACTCAATCAGAACTTTATCCGAGGGTTTATCAATTTCAAAAAAATTCTTAAGATAAGCTACAAATATTTGGGTAAAACTATGCACCTTCTCTTTTCTTTATTTCTTTAAAGCGCACAACCCTTTCATGAGAGGCACATGAGTTTTTTGGGTCGCATACTTGCTTCTAAATATCCTTTCAAAGGTATCCAAATATGGGATAGAGTTTGCAGGATAACCAAAATACCATGATGTTGCTGCTCCTTTAAGGGTATGTGGAAAAAGTCTACAGACTACATCCTCATGTTCCCCAGCTTTTAATCCTTCTATTGCTAAGTAGAAACTTTGTGAATGGTCATCTACCAAAATCTTCTCATTTGGATCAAATTTGGGCAGCATCTTTTCAAAAGCTTGAGGTAAGTCATGCAACGGAGGTGTCAAGTTCAGGGGTGATCTGGATTTCCAAGAAGGTGGTGGATTTGGTGGGTTAAGTGGTTTATTTGCATTTACACCTGCCATTAATCTGGGTGGAGAGTGAGGAGGTGAGAGAATAAGAGTATGCACAGGAGAACAGTAAGGTGTGTTTGGGCCTACTTGATTCAAAGGCTGAACAACTTCCTGTAATGCTACTTCTACTAATTCTTCCAAGTATCCAACCAACACTGAATCTTCCAAGATGGGACGGTCTTTCTTCTTGTATTCTCTTCGGGGTAAATCAGGGATAATGGGTAATCCTCCAATACTCTTCACATATGCTCTAGTGTGTCTCCTTAGATTATTGAAAACTTCATTGTCTACATAATATAAATGTTCTCTATTCTCTTCAGTATTCGGATTAGGAAATAAAATGCTTTCAAAACTATCACTGGTGGAGTAACTTCGAGGAAATGAATTTCCCCGGCCAGCCATGCACTAGTGGCCCTCCTTCTAGCACCAGAAACTGTTGAGGCCTAGAAAATCGCAGGAAGCAACAGCAAGGGATTCTCCCCAGTCACCGTTCCCAACTAGCCCGTGACTGTTTGGTATGGGGAATTCATCCGGTTTGCAGTCCGGCTACCATAGGTCAAGTAAACAAAATACAGGGTTTTACCGGTTGCGGCCCGGTCCACCGTGTATATTTTTGTATTTTTTAACTTTAAGTATGATATGCAAGTGCTTATCTAACATGCAAATTGATAAAGAATATGAGGAGCAGTCACAATGTGATGCGCAGGTTCTTACCTCTCGTCTTAAACTCTCTCACATCTAAGTCACACACAACAGAAAACAAGACTAACTAAGTTGTCCCTAGGGAGCAAGATTATCGATTAATGAGTAATGTATTATTGCTCATATGTTAAGATAAATCACAGATAGTTGTTCTTAGAATCAAAACACGTAAACATGAATAGAGATATGCACAACAAGATATCTCGTTGTTTATTAAAACATTCATTACTCATAGTGGAAATTATCATGAAATAAACTAGAGAACATTCATACAATAACATAGGTTCAGAAAGTTAGAACGATCTCATAGTTAATGAAACACAGCTGGAAAAAAAATAGTTCCCCTTCAACATTGTTCATTTCACCACATTTGAACATTCCACACAGCACTTTCTCCAACAGGAAAAATTGTAATTTTATTATTGCAAAACGAAGTAGTTCCTCTTACAACAAATTTTCACAAGTCTCACTGGGAAAAATCCCCTCTTTCCACTAACTTTTGGATATTTATACAAGAACCAGCTCCCCCTTTTGGGTCACCCACCAACCGTTTTAATCCCATAGTTTTGTCATTTTGTGAATGCTCATGATTCAAACGTTACGTTTCAGATGAAAACTTTTATAAAACGGAGTCGGCTTGGTAACTGATGAACTACCCAAGCCTGAGCCTTTGCTCTTTAATGATGACGCTCTACAATTCCTTGGTCCCTCTGAGACCTTGTTGGTCTCAGACCTTCATTATTATATTCTCCTCGAGAAACAACTCTGCTTCTCTATGCTTTAGCATACTTTGTCCTCTAGCTATATTTACTTCGCCACAATGGTCTTCAAATGGATCTGAGAAAATTTCCTATGTCCGTCTGCGATCAAACGAAAACTCATCATTTATCTAGACTATTTTCAATAAACATAAACCATAAT
>LPNX011152413.1:858-43573 GCA_001517045.1 Pseudotsuga menziesii | reverse complement strand
CACGTTTTTTCAGGTATTTCTTGTTTTTGGGGTAGCGGGGTCCGTCAAAAGTATGCAGTGTGGGTACTCGTTGGATGCAGAATCAAATTCCGCATCCAACGATCTTGCCTGATCGAAATTTGAGTAAAACACAGGGAGATATGTCAAAAATACGAACACAAAAAGTAGTTTTTTTCTTTTTTTCTCCAAAATTAAGCAATATTATTTTATTATTTTAACTATTATTTTATTATTTGAACTATTATTTTATTATTTTCCTTAGGAGGCCCATTTTAGACCCCAAAATTCCTCTAATGACCAATAAAATGAGTATTGAAAGAAAAGAAAAACCGGGACTGCGTTTTCACGTGAAAATCTCAACTTGATAAAACAAAACACACCCGTCATTCATGAAACCAGTTGCAAACACATAACAACAGTGGGAAAACGATCAAGAAACGGGCATATAAAAATCCCCATTGGTGAATCGGAACACTTGACATCGGCGGTTAGTTCACTAGAACGCCGCAACGGCGGGTGACCCATAGTCTAGGGGTCCCGGAGCACAAACCAAAAGTTGTCACGATAAAATGTTGGAGGTCAGATCTACTAACGCATCGGACGGTTAGTGTGCTACAAGGACGCAACGGCGGAAGCTATACTGTCTAAAAAATCCGCAGTCCAATCAACATCAGAGAAAAATAGAGAAAAACATCGACGAAAGAAAAAATAGTGGGGCGGACGGTTAGCCTACTCTGGAGCCACAACGGCGGAACACAATCAGTCTTCGGCCTATGATCAGAGTCAAAACATTTTGAAAATACAACGCAAATCAAAAACTGGAAACAGTCAAACCGTGTGATCAGTGAAAGCAAAACTAATCATCGGCCCAATCTCTATTTGTTCTCCAAAATAGCGGCGACTAAAAATCCATTTCAAACCTTAACCAAACCTCAACAACGATAAAAAATCATGAAACCTACTAAGCTCCACAGTCCAAAGCATTTGACGACACAAACGATTTTCCGAAAAGCAAGAAAACGGCTGGTCTCAAACAATCCAAACTTGTAGCGGAGTGGAAACAGAACGGTTTTCAACACAAATAACAAGGAGGGTCCAAAATTTTTAGAAATTTCGGAATCGTTGCAGCTACAACAGAATGATAACCAGATAACTTTGTAACTGCCACGTTCTTCCCAACCATGACCCGGAACCGTTTCTGATTCTAATTTTTATCCCCCCGAGCTGGCTCCAACATGCAAGTGATATAGAACTCCTAAAGGTGGGTTGTTGTTGTTTGGAAATTCAACTCTATATAAAAATGCTTATTGAGAATTCTCTTCAAATTATTTCAAGAACAATAATCAGATCCCTAATCCTTCTCTTAGCTTGGGTTTTAAAGAAAATATTTTAGGAAAGGGCAGTTGGCTTAAACTTCAGTTCAATCAAGAATTCATTATTTTCTTGAAAATAATCTTTAATTGATTTATATGGAAATAATAGTTATCTTGTTTAACTAGAAACGTTTTACTAGTTCCTAATTGAGCTTAGAATATAATATTTATTTAATTATTTTAGTTTATAATAAATACATAGACTTTTAATTATTAGTTTAGTTATCTTTATTTCCTTATATATATATATAATTTACATATTATTCTTAATATTTATTCATGCATCATATATTGTAGTTTATTTATTTTGATGCTTCCCTTAGTTTACATTATTTCTTTTATCAAAGCCTCAGGTATGGTTTGGTCGGTCAACTAGGTTAGGCAGCTCTAGATCCTTATTGCATGTTGGATTACCTCGTATATCGTGGTATTTATTCCATTCCTTGATGAGAAGTGTATTTTAAATTTCATTTAATCAACTTAAATTAAGTATGATAAGGGTCAGTGCTATTCAGATTTTTTCTAACTCAACACACTTAAGTTCAGTAACTCCTAGCATTATTCAAAGTCTAAGATCGACACTATTAATTGGGCTTTACACTAGTGCAATTCCAGAGCCTCTCGCTCAACAGTAATACTAGGATGTACTTGTATAATACACCTAGGGATACAATGGCAAAATATCAGATGCTCCAGAGCTTATGCTCAACATCAATTTGGAATGCTTCAGGGCTTGTGCCCAACACTTCCAATCTTATAACTCATGTGTTCTAGTTCTTGCACTCAACACAAAATCTCATAAATCATGTGTTCCAGATATTATTCTCAACGCAAAATATCATAACTCATGTGCTCCAGAGCTTATGCTCAACACAAAATCTCATCACACATGTTCTTCAGGGCTTACACCCAACACATTATAGAACTCAATTATGCATTCATTATTCTGCACATTACATCACAATAATCATCTCAGTATATGTATTAAGTCTAATCACATAATAATAAATCTATTACATCATACCACGATAATAGTCCTTGTTCATCAGGGTCTACGCCCAACATATATAATCATATACAAGACAATAAAACATTTTCATTGGCTTATTCCCAATATATCTAACTAATGAATCATAACTCATGTGTAGTGGGGAATACACCCAACATGTAAACATAAACATCAAGGTAACTCATATGAAATGGGGCTCATGCCCAATATAGTTAAGGTCAAAATTCGAGATATTACATCCCTCCTCGATTAGAACAACACCATCCTGGTGTTCTAAGGTCTAGAAATGAAGTCATGAAACAAGGCAGGGTAATCCCTTTTCATGCTAGCTTCATTCTCCCATGTGACCTTATTGAATCCAAAGTGATTCCATTGCACTTTCACCTGGACAATGGTTCGCTTCCTGAGCTATACTTCTCTTTTGTCCATAATATGAAGGGGCCCTAGTATAAACTCCCCTTCGAGTTCCACCTATAGCAAGGACCAATCAATAACATGTTTAGTATCATATACATACTTCTTCAATAAAGATGTGTGAAAAACATTATGCAGCTTTATATGAGCAGGTAAAGCTAAGTCATACACCATTGTCCCTCTCTTGCACAGTATCTCAGAGGGTCTTCAAAATCTTGATGCCAACTTTCTGCACCTTCCCAAGATCAATGAGCCTCTTTTCGCTTTTACTTTTAAATCAACATGTTTGTCGATATGGTAATCTTTATCTTTTCTTTCTTATCCGCATAAATTTTCTAGCGGTCTTGACATAGATATATCAACAGGGGTTCACACTCTGAAGGAACCCCTAACTCAACAATCTCCCTGAGCACTATCCCAGACATGTTTTACCCTGTCCAGCAACACTTGCGAAGCAGATGAAGTCTAACCCGAGATGTTCGAGGGGGAACTATCAGAACCATGTTTACGTAGTAAGAAGGAGGGTTTGTGTACCTACTGTTCATCTATCACACCATATCTCGAAGATCCAAGCATAGGTTTCATTATCACTCAGTCATATCATAAACCATTAAATCGCATCAACACATTAAACTCCATCATTATGTTTACTCGCGAATAGATCAATTAGTATGACATCGTTCAAATAGTAGAGACATCATATCATTCAGAATTAACAGACATATTTCATCATTGATTCATTCAAATCGCATCAATTAACACAGAGAAAAGCAAAAAGACGCAGAACAAAGTATTTTCATCAACATCCACCCATGTCTTATTACTTTCACATCAAAACAGGTTTCCAGAAAACATCTTCATAGTTGCGATAAAAACAGGAATCAATATTTCGTAGACGTCAAGAAGATCATACAATCATGTTCCCAATTCAACATTCATCTCTTGACTGACTAACTTTCCTACTATATTCCTACTTCTATATATAGGCTTGCGCCTTTTACAAGATGGTACACTTTACCCACTCTCTAACTAATTTAGACTAAAAACTAAAAAATCATGACCAAAAAATACAAAACTATGACCAAGTCGACTCTTTGTCGACTTTTCCACCTTGCGCGCCATCATTGGTTTTGTGCACCATCCTCGGTCGTGAACATCATCCTTGGTGTTACGCATCTTGCTTCATCAAAACCGCCTACCAATAGGCCCCCAACACAATCTTGTGGATCTCCCTCAAGCCACGTCAATTGGAAACAATATATTTATCGGTTTATATCTTGAAGTCCTCATATTGCTGCTTGACATCCTCCACTTGAGCCTTTTCCTTGTCACTGATCCCCGTGCATTCTTCAACGTCCTGCTCAAATGGATGTTCGAAAATATTAGCAATCACCTCCTTTTGACTCTCGTGCACCGCTTGAAGTGTAGTTATGCCTTAAGTGACAATTGCATGCCAATATCCTAGAACTCCTCCAGTTGGCTGGTGCAATGTTGTTGACGTTCCCTGTCCTTGGTGATGCGTTGTTGTAACTCCTTTACCTAGGCCGCTTTAGTGACTTGCAGAACAAGGGTCATCGCTCTAAGTGAGGTTCTCATCGCAGCCAATTGTGCTTATGATTCCTATAACTGCATGTTCAGTTGATGCAATTGCTCATCTTGGACCATGCTGCCCAAAACTACGCGGTCGCATCCATCATCAACTTGGAGGCCTTCTCACTTTCCTCAAGCTATGTTGTTACATATTCAATGGTGCCTTTGCACTCAACAATTTTTTATGGATGTGTGCTCGGGGTCAGTAGTGCCTACAAGTCTTCAAGCTCTCTTCTGAATTCTGCAATGACCTATCCTAACTTATGGGCTTTGGCTTTTGCATCCGTGTCATCCGTGATATCTGGGAATTCTTGACATACAAAGGAAACTTCTTTCTCTAGCCATGCCCTACTGTCCCACATCTGCACTTTCTCCATGATTAGGACGTCTTGTGCCTTTTTGAGGCACTATATCTCCTGCCTTGCTAACTCCTCCCACTCCTGTGACTTCAACAAGTGATCATCGATACTTTGCTCTCAGTCGATCAGATCCTGACTAACTAACTTTTTCAATCGCACCAAAGTGTGTGTGGTTAACTCATTTACATCTAATGCGGTCATCTTAAATTGTTGAAGTCAAGCATCAACATCCTCATTGTTCGTCTCCAATTCCCGCGGTGGAATCTGCACGATCCAGACCCACTTTCATGTTCTTAACTCGCATGTTCACTCTTGAAAGCCTTCATTTGACTACTACCTCAGATGTGCTTCACTTGCAGTAGTCGTAAGTTTTATCGCCTCTATGATGGAATTCACCTGCTCATATTCCATCAGCGCAGTGCTGCTCACCTCTCCTTTTTATCGTATGTGCTTTGTCCTTGTTTCTTCAAATTATCGATCCATCTTAGAATCCGTCGGAGTCCTTGAATATGCCTACTGGGACTCTTGTTCTCTCTCATGTACATGCACTTAATCCCTTAGAGAATCGGGTGGAGGACCCACCGTAGCATCTAACACTTCTTCCAAGATGGCTGGCGCTCTCCACTCTGCAGGCCAATCGTCCAAAATGGTGTCCAGCTATTCGTCTATTAACTTGTACTGAATATCTAACCATCATTTCTATGGGTTCCTTCTTGATTGTACGTGAATCGCATGCAGGCCCATCCCAAACCTCATGACTTGCATGTATTTTGTCGTCACATCTTCAGATAAGCACAAAATCTTTTCAGCTGCGATCCGCAGTGCATCCCTATACAACTAAAACTATATCGTACAATCCTTCAACTTGCCCCTCTCACTAAGATACCAAATGTTTTGGTGCCTCGTACCCTTACATGGGAGACCTCGACATCCAAGCGTTGATAGTCCATAGGATACATCCATGCGACTAAAGCAATTAAAATCAACAGCCAATTGTAAGTAAACGGTCGCTTCCCCTCCTGTGCCTGCATCATGTATTCTATAAACTGGTTGAGAAAGAATAGTGATCAGTTCATTTGTACACCCTCGATGCACTGGTTTGCGTAGGAAGGCACCCCATATGTACACTGATTGGGGAGATTCTTGTGCACCACTTTAATGGCCAAAATCTTCCCTGCAACACGAATGACTTGATCATCGATCGTACACTGATTGGGGAGGTTCTTGTGCACCACTTTAATGGCCAAAATCTTCCCTGCAACACGAATGACTTGATCATCGATCGTATCGATGATGTATTCCCATATATCACGGTCCAAGGCATATTTCTTCTTTAGCTTGGAATATAACCTCTTATCATTGTCCTTGCCATGAAAGTACTGCAACAGATCAGGACCTTAGATGGGTAACCCAATAATTTGTGATATCAACTCCATGGTGACTGGAACCTTTGTGTCCAGCCACAAATAATCACCATGAAAACATGCCAGTAGATGCTTTGTGCATGCATTGGATTCCACCATCCTGCTAAAGTGTGACATATGGATGAGTCCTAATAGCCTCAGCCTTTATAGTTCCATTTCCCACTACTGCGTGGTGCAGACCAGTGGGTTTTTACCTTTCCCATATTGCTTCTCAAATGGATATGATGTGCACTTGGTGTACGACAGTAGTTCATGGTCACTATAATCCATTCGCGTTAAACATGGCACAATATTAAATGTGCACTATATTCCCATAGGTAGTGTCAACATCTGAATTAGATACCATTGGTTCTTTGTTATCTTCGATCTGGTTGCGCCGGGCTTACATGGGGGCACGAACCCAGGAATGTTCACCGTAGTCACTCCTTGCCTTATTGTGGACCCTTCTACCCCAGTTGTCAACAGCTTAGCATGCGCTGCTTCTTCTACTTATGTCATTGTTATGCTCGAGTTTCTGGTATTCCTCTTATTTTGCGAAGGTGACTAGGGCTGATTGGTGCCCCTTTTTTTTCGTGGAATCAATGGACCTTCTATTTGCATTCTTGGACCTTCTTCGACAATAGGCATACCAATGGGTGGTGAGCGATGGACACTACCACTTGAAATTACCTACATCATCTCTACACTCTGAATCACTTACAACAGCTCAACAATGCTTAGTTATCGCTCTATGCTCTCTATACTCGGCTCACTCAACAACAACAATTAGTAATCCAACCAAACCCTGCTAACTCTTATAGCACGACAACACTTATGCGAAATATTTCCAATCATCACGACCAAATCCACCACTTATCAACCAAATATGTCATTGATCCACTCAATCTAACGATTGGGTTCTCCATAAATGTGTGTCTCGTCCATCGATGCCACCACTCAACAGGTTTAACTGTTGCATTAAATTCATGATTTGACCATATCCCATCCTTGTGGATGTTGCCACACCGCTTCCTTGCTACAATTTCAACACTTTTTCTTGCACTGCCACTAGTTTCTAGTGTGCCAACCTCCTCGATACCACCTCATGCATTTTTTTCATTGTGTAATGCTTCAAGCGTTGCGTCGCATTAGGTCCTTCCGGTTGGGCTTGAGTCGGCTTCTATTTAGTAACTTACGAAACATCGCACCATTTAACTATTTATACCGCACCTCCGCTGGTAATGAAATTGATTACATATGGACCTAACAAATGCATTTGTAGCTTACCTGGATGTTTTTCAAACTTACTATCATATTATAGTAGCACCAAATCACCTTGTTGGAAGTGATTTCTTTTTATGTGTCGATCATGCCATGCTTTCTCCTAATCCTTCTCAATGTGGTGATGAAATCTGGCGATGAACCGATCTTCTTCTAGCTTCACCAACTGAGTTAGGCATTCTTCCAGTGCTCCTTCGTCATCCATCCATGTTTCTGCTGCAATGCATAGACTTGGAACAATATATTCCATTGGCATCATTGTTTCTTTCCCATACACCAACTTGAATGGTGTCTACCCTGTCAATTGTTTGCAAGTAGTGTGATAAGGCCATAATATTGTCGGAATATTCAAATCCCAATCATCGTGGTTTGCATTACAGGACTTTGTGAGCGCATGCTCCAACATCTTATTGAATGCTTCAACTCCCCACTATCTTGCGGATGATAAGGAGTGCTTTTCTTATGCTGAATTTGGAACTCCTCTGTTAGCACACCGATAGTGCGATTGATGAAATGACTTCCTTGGTCGCTCATTGAGATCTTCAGACAACCAAATCGGGTGACAACATTATGAAATAGAAACCTTGTTGCGGTCACAGTAGTGCAATCTGCTACTGGTGCATCTTCCACCCATATTGTCAGATAATATGTCGTTGTGATGATATAGTGCGCACATGTCCTTTTTCCTGGTGGGTTGATGGGTCCAATAAAATCCACTGCCCATTTATCAAATGGTTGTAGTGTTACCTGAGGTACTAAGGGCATCTCATCCCTTCATGATGGCTTCCCCATTCTTTGGAAAACATCGCAATTCCTCACATAATCTATCGCATCACCATGTAGAGTTGCCTCCATAGTACTACGTGAAGTACCTTCCTAATAGTTGTGTGACCTCCATAGTCTCTTTAGGAAACCCCCTCATGTTCTTCCGCCAATACCCTTTCCTGATCATGTGGTAGGACACATCACCATAAGATCTCATCATGTCCCATCTTATAGATTTCTACAACAATCAACTGAAAATATGCGGCCCAAACAACCAATTGCTTCTTCTGATTTGTGGTGAACCCTTATGGTGTCATTCATTTCTCTAAAAACTGAATGATTTGCTCATAGTAGTCATCAACCATTCCAACCTTGAATAACTAGGCATCAGGTATCATGTCCTCAATATTTGTTGGTTCTTCGCATGTCTTAATTCATGACAAATGGTTAGGTCCTACGTTCAAGCGACTTGGCTTCACAATGATTTCGAAATCAAGCTCTTGGAAGAGGAGCATCCAACGACATATCTTCCCCCACAATACAAACTTATTCATTAGGTATTTCAATGCAGAATGATCAATGAACATATTGAAATTTCCTCCCAACAGATAGTGTCAAAACTTCTGCAATGCATAGACCATCACCAATCCTTTTCTCGCATTCGTTGTACAATTCATCTTCACAGATGACATCTTCCGACTAGAAAAGGAAATCGGATGATCAATATCCCCTTCGCCTAGTTACGCCAACACCACACTTAATTCAATTGAGGATGTGTCAACATGGACATGGAATTCCTTCGTCCAATATGGAAAAACCAATATTGGCGCGGTGACCATATTCTTCTTCAAGGTGTCGATACTCCCTTGACTCTTGGGACTCCATTCGAACTATGCCTATTTCTTGATCAATTTCTCCATCGATGTTGTGATCACAGCATACCCTCTTACGAACTTTCGATAGTATCCCATATGTCCTAATGTCGCTCTGAGATGCTTTACATTCGTCAGTGGGGGAAAGTTAACAATGAACACAATCTTGTTTGGATCAACCAGCATCCCTTCCTTACAGACAACGTGCCCTAACAAATATCAAATTCCACATAAAATATGCATTTCTTTGAGTTCAGTGTGATATGATGTTGTTGACACCGCTCCAAAATCAGTCACAGATTTGCAAGATGATCCTTTACCAATCCATACATTGTCCAATCATGCATGTAAAACTCCAAAAAATTCTGGACAAAGTCCTTAAATGCGGCGACTACGGTCCTGGAGAATATCAAAGGTGCGTTCTTGAGTCCAAATGGCATCATTGTGTACTGAAAGAATCCCCATTTGGTGACGAATATTGTCTGATGACAATCCTCCTTCGCAATATTGACTTGATGATAGCCGTAAAATCCATATGTGAATAAATAGATCTCCTAACCACCTACTCCTTCCAACACTTGCTCAGTAAACGGTTTCGGGAACGGATCATGAAGGCATGCGTCGTTAAGCTTCCTAAGATCGACACAAATTCAGACCTCGCCTATTTTATTATCTTACATGACCATCGGACTGGTCCACTTCAATTCTTCAACTGTTTCTATTATTCATGTATCCAACATCATGTCTAGTTCAACTTTTACTCTTTCCTTATATCGCAGATTCAAGCAATACAAATGTTGCTTCACTAGGTTCGTGCTTGGCTTCAACGGGATTTTCATTTCTCCAAATCTCCTAGGATACCTTTCATTTCATAAAATTTGTTCGGGAACAAGTCTTGAAACTCATGCAACAGATCGGTGATCTTCACGATATTTTCTTCATCCTAATAGTCTCCAATATTGGTGAACTTCGGTTCCTCCTCTATCCCAATGTTGACCTTGTGAATCTTTAATGTTTGGTGAATTTTGTCTATCGGTATCTATGGAGCCGCAATGTTTTGAATCCCTTTCGGTTCTAGAATATTGATGTTCTTTGGTTCATTGCCATCATTGGGTCCTCCTGTGATGTTGTAGGAATCCAAAATCGACTGCATCATTGGTACTTCCTGTTATTCCGTAGAATAGGAGACTGGAACTATCTCCAAGACAACATCATAGATATGTTATATTGCGCTATGGATTACGGGATCAGCATCCATAAAACTGAAGGTCTGACTGAAATAAATCTTCTAGTCCTCCCATGTCATGATCTCTCTTCATAGCTCAATTGATACATACCATTGTCGCGACATTTATTCCAATGTGTGTACAAAAGCATGTACCCACTCATCATTTGGTTGTGAAACCCACATGGTCTAACATGCAATCAAATGATCATTGGGATCATTGTTCCTATCATACTTCTTGAATTGATATTTCTATGTCGCTAAATCGAACTTACATTAACCTACGACACAACGAATACCCAGTGATCTATTTATTGTGTGTCGCCCACCAACATGTTGGATTGGCCTTCAAGGCCTTGTCCAACCCTAATAGCCTCTATGAATCTGAGACCCTGTCTTCAAAGTCAGCAAGAAACTCAGGAATATCAGGCAATCCTTAACTCTATGTTGATAATTAGACAACCTCCATTGCAACCTGACATAACAAGTGAGTGATTCTTCCACACTTCTGAATCGATGCCTCGTGCTTCTGATTCTACCGATTTTCCAGTGCGTCATCAAAATCCAATGATTCCAAGCTAGAGAGTCACCAGCCTAGCTCTTTTTCTGTAGTGGGATGGACATAATCTTTTGAAATGTTGTACACATGGTCCCATCCTCCTACAAATTCTTCCTTTATTAGTTTGGGATACCTTCTTCCTTCATTGAGATCCATCAGGGCTATGACTCTGATATCATGGTTATTGAAATTCATCACGCACTTCTTGAAGTTGATCACCGCCAAGATATTGTTATCCCATCCAATACCAAGTAATGCGGGATATGAGCACCCTCATCGACAATATTGATAACATCAAAGTCCACATATTTCCTCATTCCTTCAACTTCCATCATTATGCGCGGTACTCTCCCAATTGGAGACACCCTGGCTTGATTAGGCAATCGCAATTGGACAAGGGACCAAACCAACTGTGGTTTCCCCATCTTTTCCCATGACAGCTTTGTCAAAATGTTGATATCTGAGCCTAGATCCAAAATAACTGAATCCACATCATAATCCCCAATCTATATATTCATTCTCATTTCCTTTCCAATTTTCTTCTTATGCAGGGAATTCACAACAAACTCCTTTCAACTCTTCTCTGGATGATACAACACACTCGCGATCTCAACTAGCGCATCAGGGTCTTTTTCTAGTGATAGATAACATTCAAAGAAAGTTTGCAGTGTACCATGTTGTCGTGATGGTCCTGCTCTAGAGTTGAATCAAAGACAGATGGCATTTCATATATATTCAACTTACGTGGATCTATTCTCATGGCGTCGCGTGCTTCAAATAACGTATCCCTCTCAGTCTTGACATCAAATTGCACCCTTTTATGACCCACCAGGCGAACTTGTGGGATCGGCCCATCATCTCCTATTGTCACACCTCCATAAGTGATGATGCTAACATCAACATGTTGAGCCCTGGGTTCTGCTGAAATATTCCTAACCATTGGTCCTTGGTTTTGGTTTTGTGGTGGATTCACTAGTTGGTTTGCGTTCTGATTCACATTCTGATTCTAGTTTTGCGGTGGCAGAACATTCTTCACTTGCCACTTTTCCATCAACTACAGACAATATTCAGCTTTGTGATCTATAGTGGTACAGTAGGTACATTGTGACTATAGGTTTGGAAAATCTCGCTGATAATTCCCCAATACTCCGCAATTGTAGCACTGCACAAATCCACAACCTCTTCCTCCTCCTCAATCGAAACCTCCATTTCGTCCCCCTCATAATACTCCACGAAATCCTCCTTGTTGTTGATACTGCAGTTGATTAAACTGTTGTTGTTGCAGGGGATTCGGTTTTGGTTGAACATACTGCGACTGAGTATACTTTGGCTACTACATAGCATACTGCATCTGGTTATATTGTGGCTATGTCAGAGAAAACTACACTTGTGTTACAAATTGTGGTTGTGTCTGTGGCTGTACCACCTATGTTGGTTGCTGCAGTGGCGGTGATCTCTTTGTCAATCGATGGTCTTCTCCCTTCATTAGTATGCATCCATCATCATATATTGGAGAAAAACTTATGCTTAAAAATCCTTGTCTTCATGAAGAACAAATCGCAAAACGTATAATACAAATTTGTAGGCTTGGATACCATCTTCTGAAGATAAACACAGTCTTCATGTCAATTCCCATGAACTTGATAGATGTGACACCATGGCAAGCCACCTTGACTTAGCGGATTTGGAGCTCCCAAAAGAAAATAATTTCAAAAATCTAGGAATTGATCCTTCTGGTGTCCCTCCGGATGACATCAAGTACACTATATTTCCTCATGATGCTCCCTTCCCTTCTTGATATCTTGTAATTGGATTGTTAGGTTCACCAGTTCCGATTGGATATGATTCATTCCCACTCTAATTTCTCCGACTGGTGAGGCTTATGAATTCATTGCGATCCCTACAGTCTCTCTCTGTGTCGCAAAATTCTCCTACATTAATGGCATCCTGATATGTGGTACTAGCGCTGCGATGAAACATTCTTTGTGTTGCACATCTCTCATTCTGAAACTGACTTTAGCCATCATCGTCTTGAATCGTTGATCGAAATCCCAAACTGATTCATGTGGATTCTACTTGATCTCATTTAGTTATATGATATATTTCAAATCAGATGTGGTCTTCCCGAATTCTTCTATCAATCCATTTCTAATCTCCGCCAAAGTCTTTGCTAGGTTCCCTGTGGGAACTTGCATAAACTTCATGTACCAGTCCAATGCGCGACCTCAAAAGGTTGTCGCCAATTGACCCTTCTTAATATCCTCATATGGGACTTGCTTTACAGTCCAGACTTCTTTGCATAGAAACCAATATTGTTCGGGATCCTCATTCCCTTTCCCATGAAATAGAGGTAACTTTACATCGCCATCCACCATCTTGGGCATTCTTCCTATGTTTGTTGAATCGATATTATTAGTGTGTTGATGAAACGTCGGGAAATTTGGATCCGAGATAGTATTTCTTCCTAATCAACATGGCACAGTGCACAGAGGTGTAGGTATGTTTTTGCTATGGATTGGTATTTCCTTGAGCTTAGGTGTAGCCTAGTTGTATTCTTCGCCATTGTAGGGTCGCTTAATCCCTTGTGATCTTCTCTCATAGCTTATTGTTCTAGTCACATCAGGACTCTCCTCATTCCTCTACCTCTTCTCTTGTTTAAACCTTACCCCACTTTGCAGAATACCACACCCTTCCTTGTCTTCCCTCATAGTTTTTTCGTAACTCCCATCCATCTACCACGTATCATTCAATCCAACCCTTGTCTTTGCGATACCCACAACCTCCGCACACCAGATATTTTACTCTTTGGATTTCATCTTCAATATACCCTTTTCACATATGACCATTTTAATCCACAATTGCAAATATAATAGAAACCTGCCTCTTGGTCCTTTGAAGAATTCCCCTTCTGTGTCATTATAAGACTTGACTATGTCAACTGTGAACTCAATAATGTAGCCTTCCAAGATGCTCGAAATCCATACTTTGACATCCCTTGATGCTTTGTTGTCTACTTCCTTCAGCTATTGGATCAGCTACGGAGTTTAGCAAGTAGGTTTGCCTCCTTGAAAATTTGTCTTTCGGTAAGTCAACTACGCCAACCACTCGTACAATATAATTGAAAACATGGCAATGAAGTATTCGTGGATATCAGAATAGATGTGCCTCCCCAACCACTCTTCTATCATTAATATAGAACTTGAGTTCTATTCCACTGCAAATTCTCGAGATTTCTAGTTGAACCAATCCTGAATCTCCAGTCTCGTTGGATGCCACAACATATCTTATTTCTTGTAACACCCCGGTTTTGACCCCGTTGCATTAGATGTACATGATGTATATATTAAATGATCATGGTGCGGAGCTAAAGGCCAAGGCCCCACCATTGATTGGTTATGTTATGTTTTGGATTTGAATTTGTCACCGATGGTATATCGGGGCATGCGGCATCTATTATGATGGTCATCATGTAAATATGCATCTATAATTAATTAAATGAACTCGACCAGCTACGATCGCAGCAACTAAAATGAGAAAGGGGCATGATTTTCCCAAGGATGAGGATGTGGGGGAATTTGTCCAACTTTGGCCATTAAGGTGAAAATCCATGTGTCTTCTTACCTTGTTTTATTCCAACCACTTTCATTAAGAAAGGCTGCTGGTGGTTGAGGCAGTTATGATCTTTGGGAGTGGGGTGGCAGGACTATCAGTCCTCACCCACATGCACACTCCACCCACTGTTGACTTCACTATGGCAGGAAAAACCTTCACGCACTCTCCAATTTGCGACCTCATGATTTTGTTGTTCACCTCCCCAGTCTGTTCCTTCCTCACGTTTCTCATCCACACGCAGGGATTTCACTCTCCACGACTGTGCTAAAGGCTCACGCACATCCACTTCCGCTTCCTCCCTGTGGGCTGTTCATTTTCGCGCCTGAACCATTGCCCGTTCATTAGTCTCTCACGCACAGGATTTCCTGGTTTTAACCACGTAGTTTCTCCTCTGCGAATTTGAGAATGGTGTGGCTCCGTCCTTTACTCAAGGGTTGATTTGTGGGTTCTGCACTGTGATTGCTCATGCACCAGCCGGGATACTGTAAATTCATCCCCAAGTGTGGTCTGCATACGTTTTTCCTCAGCGGCCTCGAATGTGAAGAAAATGGACTGTTGTTTTCCCCGTGTATGTTGGTAATGTATGCTAATTACCTTTCAGAACTGTTGTTCCCCCCCCCCATGTTGTAAATTGGTGCACTTATACATTCAGTGGGACTATATAATCGCTTGGGAGACGTTTTTCCCTGTCTAAGCTGTGACAGCTAAATTAATTGCCTGAGTGCAATGGTTGGTCTTCGGACTGTGAGAGGAGCAGGGATGGGGGCGTAGTTTTGCTTGATAAACCTGGTCGCTGGAAGCCACACAGACAGAGCTATATGGCTAGCTTTCTTCTCCATCACCCTTGAATAGCACTGGAAGGGAATGCAGGGCCTGAGGGACTGTGTAGCAGAGAAGGGACTGGTTCCTTGTGTTTGGTGTGTTTGGGTGTCTTAGAGGTCAGGCTAGTTCTGGTGTAGGTGTTCTTGGCTCTGTTATGATCTCACCAGCTTAGCATTTAGCCTTTCCCAACTCCTTAATGGCTTGATAAACCCAACTGTGTTGGCTTGGCTGTGTGTGTTTGTATATCCTTGGCTATGTGTAAGCCTGCTAGTTCCCTTATTCCTTGGAGAATCATGCCCAGCTCGGGGGTGGCAGTGTTGCTGAGAGATTAAGGAACACGCTGGCCTATGGTTGGGTGGAACGTTGTAGCGACATAGCTAGTTGCGGAACGACTTCTTCATAAGATAAGTGATCTTGTCCAATTATACTTCTGCAACCTTAATTTCTGTTAATGAATGTAATGAACATGTTGAATGCTTGTAGAAATGTATGTGGTTTCTGCTGTGTATGACAAATGAATGGAATCTGTGCATGTTTCACTGTAATGCATTTCCCTGCAGCACTCTGTTTATGCAATTTTTATCATGTACGTGTTCATGGGGCTCGTATCCCGCTGTGATTAAAGTTTGGGTCGCATCCTCTACACTGGTCGGAGGCATGGGGACGTGACTGTATGGTATCAAAGCTCATGTTGCAACATTGCCCTGCGTGAGCCTTGAAGGATTGCAGTGACAGAGGCAGCGTTTCTTCTACCCAGTAGCAAGCATTGGAAGAATGTAAAAATTCAAAAATTTTGTTGAAGTGTTGAACAGTCGGGCCATTAGCAGAATTGACTTCCGCCGTTGCGGAAGGGTTAGCGGTTTCCCGTCTGCCGTTGCGGAAGTCCAAACCGTTAAGTCTTCCGACGGGGAAGAATTTAGAAAATGGTCCAAGTGTTGGAACAGTCGGAAGAGCCAGCGGAAAAACTTCCGCCGTTGCGGAAGAGTTCGCGAAGTGAACTTCCGCCAATCGGAAGAGAAAGTTGTTTCCCGTCCGCTGTTGCGGAAGTTCAAACCGTTAAGTCTTTTGACGGGGAAGAAAATCGCGGGAGATTTCCAAGTGATTTGACGTCGATCAGAAGAGAAAAGTGATTGAGCATCCACCGTTGCAGAAGCCAAAGTCATTTGGCTTCCGATGATAAAGACCTCCGACACCGGAACAGCTTGGAGAAAGCCGCGAAAAGTTCGTTTAAGTGTTTCGTATCGAAACAATTAGCAGAAGGGACTTCCGTCGTTGCGGAAGCCAAAATCTCTAAGGCTGCCGACGCCGATCGGGAGAAGTTAAGGTTTGGCGATCCGTCGTTGCAGAAGCCAAATTCATTTGGCTTCCGATGTCAGAAGTCCACTGGCGCCAAAAAGTTAAAAATTTCTCCAAGTAAAGAGCAGCCGTCGGAAGGAGTTGGCCTTTGGTGTGCCACCGTTGCGGAAGCCAAAGTCATTTGGCTTCTGATGTGCAAAGACCGCCGACGCCCAAAGTGGAAATTTTCTAAGTAAACAGCCACCAGTCGGAAGAGAAAGCGTTTCGTGAGCCGCCGTTGCGGAAGCAAAAGTGCTAAGTCTTCCGATGAGAAAGACTGCCGACGCCGATGCCAGTCAAAAAGTTAGTTCACCAATCGGAAGTGAAAGTGGTTTGTGTGCCGCCATTGCGGAAGTGAAAGCGCTAAGACTTTCAATGTGGAAAGACAGCCGAGAGACGATTCTGTGCAAGGAAATTTTGAATTTCCCATGGGATTTCTCAGCAGATTTCGACTGTTTTCAGTGGTATTTTCAAGCATTTTTTCAGTGGATTCTCATGGGCTGAGAAGGAGAGAAGTGGCAGCGATCTTATGCACCAGATTGCGTGAAAATCAATAATTTACAACAAAAAAAAAAAAAGAGGGCGCTGCCCTCGACCCGTCCTGCAGTGGCGGAAGCCACAAGGGGGCAAGCCCCCTTGACCCCCGTCATCCCCCTTAGATAGACATTCTTTGATGAAGAAAATTTTGTGTGTTTGGGCAAATTGTCATTTTATGATCAGCACCAGGAGAAGGTAAGTGATTCTGATTTATATGCTATGCATCTAACATTTGTGTTATTAACACGTTTGCAGAGTCATAGTCATCTTCCAAGGCAATATTCCAGGCAGTACAGTTGGTAAGTAAGTGGTGGTTCAATTATGAGAACCCATGATGGGTATGATGCTCGGGATTCTTACGAGCGAGCAGAAGATGCCATGGGAGAAAATGTTCGTAATAGAAATGATGACATAGAGTCTAATGGAAGGAGATTCCAAGAGACACCGTCAGATGTTGCAGCCACTATGAGAAGCTTGATTAAAGCCTAGGAAGAGCAGCATCAGTTGAATGCTGCTATGTTGCAGAGTTTAACAGACTTGCAGAGAAAGGTAGACTCGGGACGAGGTACAGCAAGACCAGAAGGCAATAAGAGCAGTACTAGGAGAAGGAGAAGAACTTCTAGTGGAACATCTGATTCTAAAGAATCCAGCGGGGATTCCAGTTCTTCTTCTCATAAAAGAAAAAGAAAGAGACACCATAGGGATTTCACTCGAGATGAATTCAAGAAAGCTAAACCTCCTACGTTTGATGGTGAGGTAAAGACTGGACAAGAGGCTGAAGCTTGGCTTCTTTGTATTAAGAAGTACTTTCAAGTGCATGATTATTCAGGAAACATGAAGGCAAGAGTTGCCATATTCAATCTAAATGGAAGAGCATCCATTTGGTGGGAACACTTCAAGCAAGTGAAGAGGATCAGTGAAAGGAGGCTTAAGTGGAAACAGTTCAAGAAGTATTTCAAGCAGAAATACCTCTTTGACAGGTATTATGATGACAAGATTAAGGAGTTCCATGAGCTGAGATTGGGACAGCAAACCATGGAAGAGTATGCTAATAAGTTTTTGGAGCTATTGAGGTATGTCCGGTACATCAGAGATGAAAAAGTAAAGGTCCAGCATTTTCTGAGTGGATTACCTCAGTCTTACAAAGATAGAATTGAGTTTTATGAACCTAGAACTCTTGAAGAAGCGATAAGAAAGGCTAAGTATTGCTATGAGCAAAGAAAAGGTGAGCCAGATTTCCATAAGGCATGGAAGGACAAGAAGAATGAGAAGTTTGACCAAAGAAAGAAGGGTTTCAAACCTTCTGGCTTCAGGAATCAGCAGAAGTAGCCATCCCAAGCTGCGAGTAAGCCCGTTGGAGTGACCAGAGAAAAGCCTAAGGATCCACAACAGAATAGAGGGCCACTTCAGTGTTGGAAATGTGGAGGACCCCACATGCACAGAAATTGTCCACTCGAGAACGAGGGTGCAAGGACAGCTTATAATGTTCAAGAAGCAGAAACAATGGGTCAAGTAGCAAGGGCAGTTCCTAGGATTTATGCAGCACTGGAGGATCGTCAAGCAGATCACCAGTCAACTGTGGTTGAAGTAGCAGGTAAGATTGTTGAGCAATCTGTTTCTATTTTGATTGACCCTAGTTCTACGCACAGTTACATTACTCCTAGAGTAGTGGAGATTTGTGCTTTTAAGAAAGTAAAGCATAGGAATTCTTGGTTAGTTCAGCTAGCCACTGGAACTAAGAGAAAGGTCAGTGAAATGATAGAGAAATGTCCATTGGTCATGAATGGGTTGGTCACTTGTATAGACCTGAATGTGCTACCGCTTGGTTCCTATGATGTTCTCATTGGAATGGATTGGTTAGAAGCTCACAGGGTGAAGCTTGACTGCTACAATAAGACTTTCGAATGCATAAATGAAGAAGGGAACCTAGTAGTTGTGAAAGGTATTCCAAAGGTGATTTCAGTGAGGCAAGTTTCAGCAATGCAGTTAAAGAAGTTCTGTAGGAAGGGTTGCCAGTTGTATACAGCTCAGATTTTGGAGACATCAGGAGATGAAACTCCAAGGTTGGAGGACTATCAGATGTTACAGGAATTCAGAGATGTGTTTCCTGATGAGATTCCAGGGCTTCCTCCAAAGAGGGACATTGACTTCACAATTGAACTTGTGCCAGGAGTAGCACCAGTGTCCAAGGCACCCTACAGGATGAGTATACCGGAGATGCTAGAATTGAAGATGCAACTGCAAGAGTTGTTGGAAAAGAAGTATATCTGACCGAGTGTGTCTCCTTGGGGAGCACCAGTTCTATTTGTCAAGAAGAAAGATGGTACACTCAGGTTATGCATTGATTACAGGTAATTGAACAAGGTAACTGTGAATAATAAATATCCTTTGCCTAGGATTGATGACCTCTTTGATCAAATGAGAGGAGCAAAGGTATTTTCCAAGATTGACTTGAGGTCTGGTTATAATCATGTGAGAATCAAGGATGAAGACATTCATAAGACAGCCTTCAGGACAAGGTATGGGCATTATGAGTTTGTAGTGGTACCATTTGGTCTCACAAATGCACCAGCTACATTTATGTGCCTAATGAATAGTGTCTTCAGCAAATATTTGGACAAGTTTGTTCTTGTCTTCCTTGATGGCATTCTTGTTTATTCTAAGAATGAGGAAGAGCATGAAGAACATTTGAGATTGACATTGCAATTGCTCAGGGAGCATCAGTTGTATGCAAAATTAAGCAAGTGTGACTTCTATAGAGATAGAATTCAGTATTTGGGTCACATTATCTCAGAGGAAGGTATATCTGTGGACCCTGAAAAGATAGAAGCCAATATGAATTGGCCTACTCCAAGAAATGTGACAGATGTAAGATCTTTCATGGGACTTGCAGGATACTACAGGAGATTCATTGAGGGATTCTCCAAAGTTGCACATGCTATCACTTCTTTGCAAAAGAAGGGAATGAAGTTCGAATGGACATTGAGGTGTGAAGAAAGCTTCCAGTGGTTGAATAACCTTCTCACCAGTGCACCGGTATTGAAGGTTGCAGATCCAGATAAAGATTTTGTGGTATGTACCGATACATGCGGACAAGGGCTTGGAGGAGTCCTTATGCAAGACAACCACGTGATATGTTATGAGTCAAGAAAGCTGAAGGAACATGAGAAGAACTATGCCACTCATGATCTAGAGCTTGCAGCCATCATACATGCTCTCAAGATGTGGAGACATTACTTGATGGGTAGGAGATTTGAGCTTAGAACAGATCACTATGGACTAAAGTATTTATTTGATCAGCCTACTTTGAATGCTAGGCAAGCAAGATGGCTGGAGTTTTTATGTGAGTTTGATTTTGAAATCAAGCACATAAAGGGAAAAGAGAACAAGGTAGTTGATGCACTCAGCAAGAAGGTACAGGAAATGCATGTGGCATCTCTTAGTATTTGCCAGTCAGATTTGAGGCAGCAGATTGTTAGTCATGCTGCTAGAGATGAATTGTATGAGCAGGTAAAAGACAAATTGCAGCAGCAAAGTCTTGAGAAGAGGTATGAGGGATATAAATTGGAAGAAGATGGACTTCTCACTTTTAAAGGTAGAATTTATATTCTGAATGTAGCAGATTTGAGGAGAGTTGTTATGGATGAAATCCATCAAGCTCCGTATTCTGGTCACCCAAGATATCAGAAGACAATTGCTACAGCTAGGAAGCAGTACTTTTGGCCAGGTATGAAAAAGGATATGGCTGAGTACATTTCCAGGTGTATGAAATGTCACCAGGTAAAGGTTGAGCATCAACATCCAGCAGGTTTGTTGCAGCCTTTGCCAGTTCCAGAATGGAAATGGGAAGTTATTTCTATGGATTTTATTACAGGATTTCCGATGACTTGGAGGCAACATGATTCCATCATGGTTGTGGTAGATAAGTTGACTAAGGCATCACATTTTATACCAGTGAAGTCTACGCATCAGAAGGATGACATTGCAAACATCTTCATGAAGGATATATTCAAATTGCATGGATTGCCAAAGGCAATAGTATCTGACAGAGATGTCAAGTTCACTTCCAACTTTTGGAAGGGGTTGTTTGCATATTTGGGTGCAAAGCTAAATTTCAGCACCGCATACCATCCACAGACAGATGGGCAGATAGAGAGAGTTAATCAGGTGCTTGAAGACATGCTTCGCATGTACGTAATGGACAAACCAACCAAGTGGGAAGATTACTTACACTTGGTAGAGTTTGCTTATAACAATGGACATCAAGCATCCTTGGGGATGAGTCCGTATGAAGCTTTGTATGGAAGAAGGTGTAGGACACCAGTGACTTGGGATAATCCAGTGAACAGGATTGTGCTCAGACCAGAATTGCTCAAGGAAATGGAGCAAGAGGTTGTAAAAATTAGGCAGAATCTGAAGGTAGCGCAGGACAGACAGAAAAGCTATGTAGATAAGCATAGGGTGAACAGGGAGTTCAGTGTTGGAGATCATGTTTACCTCAGAGTGAGGGCAAGGAAGAGTTCCTTGAAGCTTGGTAGTTGTGCCAAGTTGTCACCGAGATATTGTGGGCCATTTGAAGTGCTTGAAAGAATAGGGCCAGTTGCATATAGACTTGCATTGCCTGCTAGCACTAGAGCTCATAATGTTTTTCATGTTTCTTTGCTTAAGAGATATGTACATGATCCTAACCATGTGATAAATTGGGATGTGATTCAGGTGGAACCTGAGGGAGAGTTCTGAATCGAGCCAATGCGCATCCTCGACAGGAAGGTCACAATCCTCCGGAACCGAGCCATAGGGCAGGTAAAGGTGCAATGGGATCACTACGGACCTGAAGAGGCTACGTGGGAGCTGGAGGATGCCATGCGATTGGCACATCCATTTTTGTTCGATTTTGCGGAACACTAAGGCGAAACCAGTGTAGCATTTTGTTCAATTTTCTAAAGCACTGAGGACAGTGCTATTGAAGGGGGAGGGGAATGTAACACCCTGGTTTTGACCCCGTTGCATTAGATGTACATGATGTACATATTAAATGATAATGGTGCAGAGCTAAAGGCCAAGGCCCCACCATTGATCGGTTATGTTATGTTTTGGATTTGAATTTGTCACCGATGGTATATCGGGGCATGCGGCATCTATTATGATGGTCATCATGTAAATATGCATCTATAATTAATTAAATGAACCCGACCAGCTACGATCGTGGCAACTAAAATGAGAAAGCGGCATGATTTTCCCAAGGATGAGGATGTGGGGGAATTTGTCCAACTTTGGCCATTAGGGTGAAAATCAATGTGTCTTCTTACCTTGTTTTATTCCAACCACTTTCATTAAGAAAGGTTGCTGGTGGTTGAGGCAGTTATGATCTTTGGGAGTGGGGTGGCAGGACTGTCAGTCCTCACCCACATGCACACTCCACCCACTGTTGACTTCACTATGGCAGGAAAAACCTTCACGCAATCTACAATTCGCGACCTCATGATTTTGCTGTTCACCTCCCCAGTCTGTTCCTTCCTCACGTTCCTCATCCACACGTAGGGATTTCACTCTCCACGACTGTGTTGAAGGCTCACGCACATCCACTTCCGCGTCCTCCCTGTGGGCTGTTCATTTTCGCGCCTGAACCATTGCCCGTTCATTAGTCTCTCACGCATAGGATTTCCTGGTTTTAACCACGTAGTTTCTCCTCTGCGAATTTGAGAATGGTGTGGCTCCGTCCCTTGCTCAGGGGTTTATTTGTGGGTTCTGCACTGTGATTGCTCACACATCGGCTGGGATACTGTAAATTCATCCCCAAGTGTGGTCTGCATACGTTTTTCCTCAGTAGCCTCAAATGTGAAAAAAACGAACTGTTGTTTTCCCCATGTATGTTGGTAATGTATGCTAATTACCTTTCAGAACTGTTGTTTCCCCCCCCCCCATGTTGTAAATTGGTGCATTGATACGTTCAGTGGGATTGTATAATCGCTTGGGAGTCATTTTTCCCTGTTTAAGCTGTGACAACTAAATTAATTGCCTGAGTGCAATGGTTGGTCTTCGGAATGTGAGAGGAGCAGGGATGGGGGATTAGTTTTGCTTGATAAACCTGGTGGCTGGAAGCCACACAGATAGAGCTAGAGGGTTGGCCTTCTTCTCCATCACCCTTGAATAGCACTGGAAGGGAATGCAGGGCCTGAGGGACTGTGTAGCAGAGAAGGGACCGGTTCCTTGTGTTGGGTGTGTTTGGGTGTCTTAGAGGTCAGGCTAGTTCTGGTGTAGGTGTTCTTGGCTCTGTAATGAGCTCACCAGCTTAGCATTTAGCCTTTCCCAACTCCTTAATAACCTAATAAACCCAACTATGTTGGCTTGGCTGTGTGTGTTTGTATATCTTTGGCTATGTGTAAGCCTGCTAGTTCCCTTATTCCTTGTAGAATCATGCCCAGCTCGGGGGTGGCAGCATTGCTGAGAGATTAAGGAGCACGCTGGCCTATGGTTGGGTGGAACGTTGCAGCGACGTAGCTGGTTGCGGAATGACTTCTTCATAAGATAAGTGATCTTGTCCAATTATACTTCTGCAACCTTAATTTCTGTTAATGAATGTAATGAACATGTCGAATGCTTGTAGAAATGTATGTGGTTTCCGTTGTGTATGACAAATGAATGGAATCTGTGCATGTTTAACTGTAATGCATTTCCCTGTAGCACTCTGTTTATGCAATTTTTATCATGTACGTGTTCATGGGGCTCTTAGCCCGCTGTGATTAAAGTTTGGGTCGCGTCCTCTACATTGGTCGGAGGCATGGGGACATGACACTTCTCCTCGTACTATGGTCCCGAAAATGGAACCATTTGTTGACACAGATCTATAGACAAGGTTTCACACTCTGTCGGCATCCCTAACTCGTTGATCTCCCTGAGCATCGGCCCAGACAGGTTTTACCCTATCCAACAACACTTGTGAAGCAAATGAAGTCTCACCCAAGATGTTCGAGGAAGAACTGTCGGAACCACGCTTCAGCAATAAGGAGGTTTTTTGCACATATTTTTATGTTATTGCATCATGGATTAGAGATCCAAGCATGGGTTTCACTATCAGTGAGTTATTTCATAAACCATTAGATCATATCAACACATTAAATTGCAGCATTATGTTTCCTCACGAATAGATCAATTATTATGACATCATTCAAAACGTAGAGACATAATATCATTCTGAATTAACAGACATATTGCATCATTGATTCATTTAGATCGCATCAATTAACACAAAGAAAAGCAGAAAGACACAAAACAAATTATTTTCATCAATATCCTCCCATGTCTTATTACTTTAGCATCAAAACAAGTTTCCAGAAAACATCTTCACATTTGTGACAAAAATAGGAATCGATCTTCCACAGAGGTCAAGAAATCATACAATCATGTTCCCAATTCAACATTCATATATTGACTAGCTGACTTTCCTACTACATTCCTACTTCTATATATAGGCTTTCACCTTTTAGAATATGGTCCACTTTACCCGACACTCTAACTAATTCGGACCAAAAACTACAAAACTATTACCAAGCCAACTCTGTGTCGACTTTAACACCTTGAACTCCATCCTTGGTCTTGTGCACCATCATCGGTATTGCGCAGCTTGCTTCATCAAAACCACCAGCCAAAAGGCGGTCTTGTGCTTCCTTGAGATTTTGTTGTACTTTGGTGACTAAATGTTCTAGGTCCTTTAGTAAGTCTGGCCCTAATAGGAGCATGTCCACCAGGCTATCTGAAGTCACCGATGTCCTACACTTTCATCCATAGAGTTCCTCAAAGGGACTCATTTTGGAGGAGGTACGGTATCTATTGTTATATGAAAACTCTGTGAGGTGTAGATAATACTCCCTCTTTGTGGGATTGTTCATCTTGTGTGTTCTAAGCATGTCCGCCAGAATCTGATTTACCCATTCTGTCTACCTGTTTGTCTACGAGTGGTAGCTGGTACTAAAATTTAAATATCTCTAAGTCGGAGAACAAATATCTTCTAAAATTTCTGGTAAATTTTGTATCTCGATCCGAGACAATTTCCTTGTATATCCCATGCAATCAAAATATCTCCTTTAAGAATATGTCAGCAATGTGAACTGCCTTATAAGTTGACTTAAATGGGATAAAGTGTGTTGCTTTAGACAACTTGTAAACCACTACAAAGATGGAATCATTCTGCTTCTTTCTATTTGGTAGACCCATAACAAAATCCATATTGATAACCTTTCATTTCCATTCCAGAATGGGTAACAGTTATAGTAATCATGAAGGATGTTGGTGCTCAGCTTTGACCTGCTGACCTTCTTGGCATATTGCGATGAATAATGCTATGCCGGCCTTTGACTTTGGCCAAAATAAGTGTTTATTTACTGTTTATATCATCTTTTGATATCCTGGATTCCTCGAGTAGGGATTCCAATGAAACTTTGTTAGGATGTTAGACCTAATGTCTCCTCCCTCTGGAACATATAGTATCTCTTTGGACCACAATAGTCTAGTCTCGTCTACCTTATATTATTTTTGTTGCTAAAACAACTTGTCCTCCTGAATATTTTTTAGGACCTCAACATAGAAACGGTCAGCTAATCTTGTCTCAAAGATACCTCATACAACATATGAGCTCATCAACTTAAAGAATCGATGATTTTATTCTCCTTTCCCTTTATATGTTTTAATTCGAAGTGGTACTCACTAAGGAAGACCAACCATCTAGCCTACTTGGCATTTATATCTTGTTGGTCTAACAAATACTTCAAACTCATGTTGTATTTCTTCAGAAGAAACTTCTTCCCCATGAGGTAGTCCCTCCACATCTTCAAGGCGTGGATAATGGCTTCTAGCTCAAGATCATGGGTGGGATAACTTTGTTCATGTTCCTTTAATTTCCAGGACTCGTAATAGATCGTACAATCATTTTGCATGAGGACTACACCAATTCCTTCCTTGCGCACATCCATGCAAACAACAAAATCCCCATTAGGTTCCACAATTAGTAGTATAGGTGTAGTAGTCAAAAGCTATTTAAGCTTCTGGAAGCTTTCATCGCACTTGTTTGTCAACAAAAATTTGTTTTCATTCTTTTGTAAGGCAGTCATGGGACAGGAGATCCTTGAAGCATTCTCAATGAACTTTTGATAGTAACCTTCTAATCCCAGAAATGACCTTATGTCTGTGACACAAGTAGGGGTAGGCCATTCTTCAATGGCTTTAATATTTTCTGGGTCGATGGCTATCCCTTTCTCAGAAACGATGTGACCTAGGTATTGTATCTGTGGTTTGTAAAAATCACATTTTCTAAACTTAGTGTAAATCTAGTGTTCTCGTAACACCCATAGTACTATGCGGAGTTGTTCCTCATGTTATTATTTACTCTTCGAGTAAACTAGTATGTTGTCTATAAATACCAATACAAACTTATCCAGGTATTTACTAAAGATATTGTTCATCGTGCACATAAAATTTTCTGGTGCATTGATTATCCCAAAAGGAATTACTACAAACTCGTAATGGTCGTATCGAGTTTGAAATGTCGTTTTGTGTATATATTCATCATGTATATGTACCTGATGGTATCCATATCGCAAGTCGATCTTTGAAAAGATCTTTTCTCCTCCAACTTGATAACAGAATTCATCCATCCTAGGGATTGGGTAACGGTTCTTGATGGTCATCTTGTTGAGTTGTCTATAATCGATGCACACTTGTGTCGTACCGTCCTTCTTTACAAAAAGTATAGTTTCTCCCCAGGGGGAAACACTAGGCCAGATATAACCCTTCTCAATCAACTCTAGTAACTATAACGTGAGCTCCACCAATTCTGGTGTGCTCATGCGGTATGAGGATTTTGAAGCCCATACTAACCCTGGTGTCAATTCTATGGAAAAATCTAAGTCTCCTTTTGGTGGTAATTCTGGTATTTCTTTGAGAAATGCATCCTTAAAGTACATGAGAATAGGTAAGTCCTCAATTTGTTGTTCTTTCTCAGCTTTTACATCCTGGATGTTTACTGCAAAAAGTTTGTAGCCCTTCCTAATACATTTCTTCGCTTGTAGGGCGGATATCTGTCTAACGAAAACCTTCTTGGGTATGCCTTGAATATTTGTTGGATTCCCTTTATTATTCATGCACAATATTGACTTGTTTAAACAATCAAGCATGACATGGTGTTGTTCCAACTAGTCCATTCCTATAAGTACATCGTACGATCCTAAGGGTAAGATATTTAGATATAGCTTAGCTGAAAACCTGTTCATGTCTACCTCACAGTCTCTTACTAGTTTTGAAACCTTTCTTTTTGTACCAGTGGCTAGTTGTACCATCCATGGTTTCTCATGTTTCACTTTATTCAGTTTACACGTGTTAACAATATTGGGTAATGCATAGCTTCGAAAAGCACCGGGATCAATTAAAATCGAAATATTTTTGGGTGAAATTAATGTTGTTTAATTCTGTTGTAGTATTTTCCCAACCATTTAATTTGTCAATCCAAGGTTCGTAGGATTACGAAGCACATGCAAAGTATATGCAGGATTGAAGTTGAATTAAGCTAATATAACCCCCCTTTGCTAGTTTCTAATTGATAATCTATTCCCCCCTTAAGCTGAAATACACAATTGTTAATCTAATGCTGGAAGCTGAAACACACAACTGAAAGTAAATTGCATAAAAGAAAGACAACACATGAATAGAAACAGGAGAACACGCAAATATCAACAAGACAACACATGTGAGCTCACATTAACAATAAATAAATCTTAATTTACATCACAAGAATCAATGACAAATCATGAAAGAATCAAAACTAAGATTATGAACAAAATCTAAGAATTCCCTTCTCCATATTACAAAGTCAATACTAACTTCTACAATCTACTATCTACCTAAGATTATCTGAGATTAATCAAGATTCTATATATGATTTTTTTTTAAATGAAGAGAGAGCACTCTCTTTTATACGTGAAGGAGATAACCATCTCATAATGAGAGATCCATTATTCTCTCAACCACTCTCAACTAATTTTCTATTATTACAAGATATGATCCATTCAAATCCTTAACATGTCTCTCATAAATCCAAGATAAGATATGCCAATCAAATCTCCATGATATTATCCTTGGAATATTCTTTGAATAACTATCTCCTCGAAATGGTGGAGGAGATATTTGAGAAGTCTTTTTCTTGAATTAATTCTTCATATATTCCTACACATTACAAAGCTCATCCATACTTGAGATATTAGTGAAAAACATGTTAATTTCTAATATTTTAATCATAAATTCACTTATAATACAAAAATGAATAAAGTGGAAATAATAAGGTGAAACATTCATATTGTATGGAAATGGTATGATAAAAGGTTAATGGGACGATGAAATGTGAGGAATAGTGGAAGATAGAGTGGATGAAAATATCACATTTTCGAGTGTCAACATACTCCCCAACTGAACTTGTTGCATGTCCTTGTGCAACTGTGTATGGATCTTCTCAAGAAATTTTGGCATCTGAACTTGGCTTTGATTGATGATGTATTTTTAACAATGAATGTTTCCAAGGTGTGAAATACATGAGTAACAACTGGCATTTCCTTATGGTTGGTTCTTGTGTGACAACCATGAATATAAAGAATGTTGGTTCTTGTGTTAAAAACAGTCATTTCATGATGTGAAATGCATGAGTATAAACTGAGATTTTCCTTATGGTTGGTTCTTGTGTGAAAACCATGAGTGTAAAAAATGTTGGTTCTTGTGTTAACAACATTCATTTTGTCATCTATTTTCTAGCTGCATCATACACTCGCTGAAAATGATAAGCTATTAATGTGCATAGAAAGCATCATTGTGCATAAGAAAGCATTTTCTTTATCTTTATGAATCATGCCAATATGTATTTTATAGCTGCATCATACACTCACTGAAAATGATAAGCTATTAATGTGCATAGAAAGCATCATTGTGCATAAGAAATCCTTTCCTTTATCTTTATGAATCATGCCAATATGTATATCAATGTGTATGAAGCAAAGTGCAATAGAGGATTTGTCAGAAAAGAAATGTTGGTGGATGGTAAATGAGATGAAAAAAATGGGTGATGGTGGTGAAAACAAATGGGTGATGGTGGTGAAAAAAAATGGAATGATAGTAGTGAGTATGTATTGAATATAGTTCCCACTCCCCAACTGATGCGGTTGCATGTCCTCATGCAACCTAGCATGGGCTGTGAAAGTGAAAATTAGAAATGGAGCATGGTGAGGGAATTTTCCAAATTATTCATTGCTAGCATGTAAGGAATTGCATGATTAGAGTTTAGAAAACAACATAACCCCACTTACCCAAAAAGTAGATGAACGAGGCAATAGGAATGTAGTTGACACCGCTGGATCATGGAATGTGTCACTGTTATTGTGGCAGTAACTGCTGGATCATGGGCAGTGAAGGAATCGAAACTACTGCTGATAAATAATGGAGAATATGTCACAGCTGCAAGATAAAAATGTAACTGTAAATGTTGTTACAGCTGTAACTGCTGGAACTGTTGTAATGTGAAGTGGAGAAATCTGAACTGCTACTGATAAATAATGGAAAATGTGTAAGGCAGAAAGTGGAACTGTGGTACACTCATAGATATGAAGTCATGTTTCTGCAACTGCTGATGGAGTCATGAGAAAAAATGTATAGTCTTCACCCACTACAAAACCCGATGGTACAATTCTAGTCATGCGAATAAATGTGTCGATGTCGAGCATGAAAAGAAATCATTGGATTATCGGCCATTGATGAATGTCGTTAACCAATGCGAGGCAACTCACCAGTGATGTCAATGAGTGCCAAGGTACCCAAGTACATCTTGCAAAGTGTGAATAGATGTGTTGATGTTGAGCCACTTGCAAGATCTAGCGATCAAGTGACATTGATGAATTCTCATGATTGTCAACGAGAGAACTTTCCATTAAGGCATGCAAGCTTCCAGGTACTCAAAACGAACTCTAGTCTATATCCCATATAAGGTGTTGAGGTCAATGGGGAAAGACTTGTCGAAAGGTGGGCCTTAAGGAATCCCACATCATTCAATGCAAGTTGGTACAAAAATATTGGTAGGACTATAAGTGAAAATATCTCACAGTCACGCAGTGGATATGGCAAGGCCATGTAGTCATGGAAAGGGAGTTGGTTTTATTCATAAGGAAACTGGAAAGGAAAAAGAGGGAAAATGAACTGCAAAAGATAAAGGGATGTATTCAATTCAGAAAGATAAGCATGTGTGGAGTCATGATAGTTAAGGAAATGAAATAGTGGACTCCGGTATGGATGACTAATGTGCCTTGAAGGAGAAATGTGGGTAAATATTCATGACACAAAAGGGTTTATGAATGGTTTCTCTGTAACAATAAACGCCATAATGTTTATGATGAGTAACGGCTCTTTCAAGATGTCTATCAAAGCATGTTTTTCAAAGGTTTTGTGATTCTTGAAAAATCACTTTAGCTGCAAAATGTGATCGTCTTTGATCCTGAAACAAAACTTAGTACAAATTTCTGCATGAAACTTAGTAGTGAATATGTATTGAATATAGTTCCCCCTCCCCAACCAATCTAGTTGCATGTCCTCATGCAACCTAACATGAAACTTGTGAGAAGTTCATAAAAGAAAACATATCATACAAAAAGAAGTACATAAGATGCAAAAAAAATGACAGGAATAAAATGTGTTATACCTATTTCCGTTGCGCTCCTGGTTCGTCATTGATCACTACTTGAAGTGACTCGACGAAAACAATTTTAGCGTGAAAGAAACAAATATCATTATTCCAAACATGTTTTCAGGAAGTGTTGAGGTTCATTTGCAATTTTTCGATTGTTTTTATTTTTTTATTTTTTTATTTTCTTTTATAAATTTTTTTTATTGATTTCTTTTTATAAAAGAAAAAGAATTAATTTTTAGAATATATAATTTTTCTATTGTTTTTGTTTTATTTTTACAACACACAAATAAAAATGGAAAAAACACTCAAAATAAATTTACCCAGTCTGCGTTCCTGGGCATTCAGTATTAATGTCTAGGATTTTTAACAAAACATTTTAAAATTTTAAAAATTCTAATAGCTGTAATAGCCAGCTTCAATAGCCAACTGCAGCGGCCAACTGCAACACCACCTAGCTTAGACAAGCCAGCTGCGACAACCAGTTGCAACAACCAGTGGCGACACCACTTATAGATGCAACTGCGAGCTGCGATAGCCAGCTGCAACACCCAGCTACGACAATCGGCTTCAACAACCAGCTGCGACAGCTACCAATAGATGTAACAGCTAGCTGTAATAATCGTGTAGGTGTTGAGTTGAGTTTTTAATTGAGGTTTAAGTGTCTTCTATTGTTTTTGAGATTATTAGAGCTGTACGTTGTCAAATATAATTGAATATTCAAAGCATACAATTCTTTGCATGGGTGATTTCTATTGAAAGAAACTATGGGAGGCCCGGAGCCACTTCGATTCATGAAACCTGTAGGAAAATTTACACATTAGATTCTGTATAAATCATAGTTAATATAAATACATGCATACCTACCGCATAAGTATCCATTTGGTCCTGCCCACAGTTCTGAGTTATCCTCTTTATTTTTCATTGGCGTGCATGCAGTCATCCAAGAAAATCTCAACGATTTCCTTCCTCCTTTTTGTGGTGTCAAGACCGGTCCACTTGCTTCTGTCATTTTGGTCCGCCAGTACCAAACTCCTGAAACTAATGTCACAACAAAGAGTCAATATCGTGTAGCAGATTTACATCATTAGTAACCCAACAAAGAGATAATTCAAATATGTAATTATTTTTCCATGTAACAACGTCAAGCTATACAACATGACAAATTTCTCATTGCTTCTCGTTTACATCCAATCCCCCAAAATCGTAGAGATGCTTTCTAAAGAAATCGATCGATCCCTCTTCTCATTTGTAGGAGTAGAATTATCATGTTCATTTCTTGGAATAACACGCACATTTAAACCACTCAGTTGGGGAGAATTTTCCATTTTGAGCACGGACTTAATTCCATGAACAGGCCCACTAGACTAAAACCATGTCCTTCACCTGGCCTAGAGTGGTTATCAGTGTTAGGCCTTTGTTGTATACCTCGTTTATGATTTCGATCACCATCAAGTGTTCTATTTTCCATTGTACTGAGAGATACATCTGACTTTATACCAGAACACCTCCCTTTTAATTTTGCCTTTTCCCAGCCTTCACTCCCAGCTATATTTAAAAGGCCCCAGCATTGACTGAGTTGGCAGCTTAACAAGAGAGAGGTTTAGCGATAAAAGCAACGAGTTTTAAGATTGCATTAATGTAGTTTGGTAAAGCAAGTAGAGAACGATTGATCTTTTATCCATCTCTAAGCTTTTGTCCAGCCTTATTAGTCTCTGAATCTCTTTCACTGTCGGTAAGATCAACCAAGGAAAGCTTCCCACGCAAACCCATTGGAACTAATGCTAGTTGTAGTGCTCTAATTATGCTACTGAAAGTGCTCTTGGTGTTGTTCTTAAAACTGCTGGTTATTTTTTCCCTTCAACTTCTCGTTCACTTGGGATATACCATATTTGTTGATATGAACTCTTTCAGAAACACAGATCCTAATCCTCTCCACTAAATGGAGTCGATGATTAAAATATTGTAGTTAATTAAACCTCCCAGTGTAGAACCAAATATTTGCTACATTGGAAACTGGCCATCCCGAAATATGGCATTTTCACGTGCAGATAAATGCAAACTTCTCTCAAACCAAGTAGAATTTTCAAAAATTGCTCGCATTTTAACTAAATGTGACCCTTTTGCACAAAACCCATGTGCCAAATTTTTGAAATTCATCATTGTTTTCTCATAAATTCCACCCGAAATTGATTGTCTGCAAATGGGCGTTAATTAACGAAACAAAAAACAATTAAAAAGACAAGCTGACTGGTTCAGGTATATTTATGAGAAACATGTGTCTATTATATCAGATGTGCATCCAACAAAAATAAAAACTATTCACAATGTTACTAAAGTTCCAGAACTCGAGCAATACGATGGTGGATTCAGATATTTTGGGATTGGGATAGATCCAAGACTGCTGTCATTAATTTTTTTCAGACATTTGTGCACAGTATGAGTTTTTCGACCAGACCTGCATTATCGTGCATCTTTATACATTCCACAAGTCAGATAACAGACATGAATATGTTAAAGAAAAATGCATCACGTCCAGAATTCGATAGAAGTGCCTGAAGGTGCCTGAGCTGGGAGGTTCAATTGTTGGTGCCTTTCAACGGCCTTTTCAAAATGTTAGGGGGAAGAGCTTCCTCCTGTAAAACATTAATGAGGTTTTTGTAGGATTATTCGTTTTGGATGAAGCTGCAACACTCACATAACTACCTAGGTCTAGGAAAGTAATGATTGATTTTCTTGTTGCGCGTCTTTCTCCGTGATTGAGATATTTCTACAACTAACAATGAGATGAACGCATCACCATTTGTTCAAGATGCTCGCCAAGCTAGCCGAGAGAGCTTATTGTTCCATTTCTTTATTTTATTATTGTTTTACCCAGATTTAAATAAAATGCGAGAAGATGGCAGCCACTTGAACCAGAAAAGAGAAGATGCATTGTACCATGTAGTGATTGTTTCAGCGTGGAATAGTTATTGTATTGATTGTTTATTATTTTGTAGGTTTAAACCAACACAGAGGTGGAGTGGCTAAAACAGTCAAACATATAATTTTGTGCATGCAAACCAAAACTGAATCAAGCTGAAAGTTAAAGAATGAGAATATCGCATGTGTGATATTGTTTCAGGTGTGTTTCAACTGTTGTTTCAGCGTTGTTTCAACTTGGAAAAACGCAGCACTACCTTGCATAGCACATTCTGATTGAGGAAATCTGGTAATGTAATCATTCGTGGTATATTTTCACAAGTTCCAGCGTGGAAAAACTTGATTCACTCTCAACCCGTATTAAATTGCAGACCATATGTATTTTATGTTTTTCAGGAAATCAAATAAAAGAATTTTGAAAATTCTTCTCGCAGACTTATTGAACTACAGGATGAAGGATGAAGGGAAAAAAATATGGTTGCGACTCCAATGGAGGAGAAGCTTATAGGCATGACATTGCTTCAGTTGTTGTTTCAGCTCGGATTTGCGTTGGTTCAGCTTGGAGTTGCAGTTATTATAATTTTAGCGACTGTTTTAATTTAAAATGAATTTGCCACATGAATTTGCAGACTACTTTTATTTTACAAAATAAAAATAAAAATAAAATGTTTTAACAAATGGAGAAAATGAATTACAAATTAAAGATGAAATCAATTAAGCATGTTGCAAAACATTAATTATTCATTCCTGAAAAATTTAGAAAACATCCTACTTTCTAATCCTCGTGATCGCACGAAGCGCGGAGGAGAGCATACTTATTCTAGGTGAAAGCAAAAACTGAAAATGAAATCCTACCTACTCTATGATAATTGGGATTTAGAAGACAGTTAAGTGTAGTTAAATATCCAATGTAGCCATTCGTGTAACAGCAATAAAAAGATGTTTAATGTTATTTTTGCAAATAGAAGATGAGGATAAACATGAATGTTTGAAAGTAGTTTTTGTGACTGTGAATTAACTAGAAAAGATAAAAACTAAATTGTTCTAACCTCGTACTCGCTTGAAACCATCGTTCGATAGGGTTTTTGTAGGCATAGTTTTCACTCCTCAGATCATGTTGCACTATCATTGTTGTCCTCCTCGACCTCTTGCTCGCATGATTGTTCGTCATCAAATGTGCAAGATTCTTCGTATGTTGATTCCTTGTTCATTGCTGGAGGAGTAATTAAGCTATCGGCTGCTGTCAGGATCTCCTCTTCGAGAGAAAAGGAGATCCCTACTTTTGCAAGGACCTGAGAGAGTTGTTCCAAGATTAAACTCATTGTTAAATCATTTTGAAAAAGGGATTCTTTCAACACCCAAATCTAAATGAAAATTTTAAATAAACATTCTTGCTGAAAAAAATAAAAAAAATGCTCTATACAAAAAAAACAATTACTCTTCACAGTTGCAAAAAAAAAACACACTTGATGAAACTAAAATTCACACTTGCAGAATTGAAACACTCTTTGCAGAAATCGAAATTCACTCATTACAGAAATTGAAATTCACACTCTAGTGTACGCTTGCAGAAAATTAATCAAACTAAACTTCAATCCATCGTGCTTCCCCGGCAACGGCACCAAAATGTTGGGTGAAATTAATGTCGTTTAATTCCGTTGTAATATTTTCCCAACCATTTAATATGTCAACTCAAGGTTCGAAGGCTTACGAAGCACATGCAAAGTATATGCAGGATTGAAGTTGAATGAATCTAATCTAACCCCCCTTTGCTAGTTGTTAATTGCTAATCTAATCCCCCCTTAAGCTGAAACACGCAACTGCTAATCTAATGCTGAAAGCTGAAACACACGACTGAAAGTAAATTGCATAAAAGAAAGACAACATATGAAGAGCAACAAGAAAACACATGTGAGCTCACATTAACAATAAATAAATCTTAATTTACATCACAATAATCAATGACAAATCATGAAAGCATCAAAACTAATATTATGAACAAAAGCTAAGAATTCATTTCTCCATATTACAAAGTCAAGACTAACTTCTACAATCTACTATCTACCTAAGATTATCTGAGATTAATCAAGATTCTATATATGATTTTTTTTTTAAATGAAGAGAGAGCACTCTCTTTTATACATGAAGGAGATAACCATCTCATAATGAGAGATCCATTATTCTCTTAACCACTCTCAACTAATTTTCTATTATTACAAGATATGATCCCTTCAAATCATCCACATGTCTCTCACAAGTTCTCCACATGTCTCTCATAAATCCAAGATAAGATATGCCAACCAAATCTCCATGATCTTCTCCTTGGAATATTATTTGAATAACTATCTTCTTGAAATGGTGGAGGAGATATTCGAGAAGTCTTTTCTTGAATTAATCCTTCACATATTCCTACACATTACAAAGCTCATCCATACTTGAGATATAAATGAAAAACATGTTAATTTCTAATATTTTAATCATAAATTCACTTATAATACTAAAATGAATAAAGTGGAAATAATAAGATAAAACCCTCATATATGTATGGAAATTGTATGATAAAAGGTTAATGGGATGATGAAATGTAAGGAATAGTGGAAGATAAAGTGGATGAAAATATGACATTTTCGAGTCTCAACAAATATAAGTGTTTGAAACTTTACCTTCTATTTCGACCATAGTGGCATGATGGTTTGCTTATCGACCGTTAAGTGTTGCATAGATCCTAGGTGTACCAGCCATGTCCTCAACTGTTGGTTCTTCTTGCAGGTTGTGTAGGACTCCATTAGTTTTGTTTGGACAATCTCTAGCATAATGGGGCCCTTGGAATTTCCAACACTTAACTTGCAGTGGGGAGACCTTGGCTCCTACGTTGTATTTTGGTCTATTAGTATTTGTTGCAGGAACATTTGGCCTTGCATTTGTCTTGTTGAAATTTCGGTTAGGCAAAAAACTATTATTATGTTTTATGTAAGGTGGTGGTTTAAAACCAGGTTTTCAGTTGTCCAAGAAGGTCCTAGACCTGTCTCAACTTATGTTTATATTTTCCTACCTCAGTTGTCCATGCTCATAACAAAGTCTATCTTTGTGTAAGGTAGTGTCCATATTTTTTAGCATGTCAAACTCAATTCTCTCTCGAAAATTTAGAGGAAGGAATCCCAAAAACTGTTGTATCTTGACCTTCTCATCTTTTATAAAACGTACGTAATGTACCAGATCCAAAAATTGATTGATAAAGGTGTCCATGGTCATGGATCCCATCTTTAACTCATGAAATTCTTTGACTTTTATGTCAAAGAATATTTCATAGATGTATTTTTCCTGAAATATCCTGCGGAAATTACTCCATCTGATTTCTTTTACTTCATCATTTTTAGTATGATTTAGGTCTTTCCACCATCTAGCTTATTTTGCATTTAAGTTGTAAATGGCCAGCTAGGATTTCATCTCACTGGAGTAGTTGTGTACTCGAAAGTATTTTCTCATACCTAGGAGTCATTCTTCATCCTTCTCCCAAGTAATCATCTCTCCTTCATACGTTGGGGATTTTATCTTTTGAAATTATCCTTAAAGGTTGTCATCATGTTTCTTCATTTTTATGCAAGGAGAGAGAGAACCATCACTGGAAAGACAGTGATATTCTCTTTCTAGAATATCAAGTGTGTGTTCTTCTCTTCCCTCTTCCTTTGGACTGTTGATCCTTTTACAATGATAATCCTCCTTAGATTTATTGTTTGAATGGGTAGGTTGTCCATGAGGGTTTACTCCTATCATGTTCCTAAGTAAAGCTTAATTTATTTATTTCTATTCTTTTCTCTCATTCATGTTATCATCTTTAAATATTTGTAAGTCTGCTTGTAGACTTTGTATAGTCTTCATTAAATCGGAATTTAATTCCACCACAAGTTCTTCTTCTCATGTTGGGGAATTCAGATTCCCTTATCAACTGTTGTACTCTTTTGCATCCATGTTTTGGACTGTTCTTTTAAATATGCAACTTAAACATTTAGTAACAAATAATTTTTCGTTAGTTCAAAAAACTACAAATACAGTTTTGAAATGTTTATTTCTGCAATGGATGTTCAGTAGCGCCCATTAGGTCTCTTAGCATTTGAAGCTGGGCTTTGATACCATTTGTAATGTCCCTAAAATCCGTAAATAAAAAAAATTGTAGGACTAATAATACTTATAACACTAGTACAAAATGAGGAATTAGCTACTAGGTGACTAAAAATTCTAGTCACCACAGGTTTTCCAAGTGATTTACTACTAAATATGAGCAATTTTGATTGACTCAACTATAAACGACTAAAATTAATGACTAATTTAGTCACCAGTTAACAAATATGACTAGATAATAAGTGACAGAGTTAAAAATGACTAAAATAAATGACTAATTTAGTCACGACATAAAAAATGACTAGCTAGAAGAATATGAATTAGTCATTTATGTTAGTCATTTTTAATTGTGTCATGGAAAATTGCAAATTTGACAATGAAGTGTAATTTTTGTAAGTTGTCTACCTTCTATGAGAATTATTAGTGCCATGCATCTCGATCTTCAAAGATCCAACAAGCAATTGCATGAACTTTTAGCCTTATGGGGGCTTTTATGGTTTGCAAAAAAAAAAATCTCTAGCTTTCTATTTTTGGCGAATCAAAGGTCATGATAATTGATTGGGCCAGAGACCTCACCAAGTTGCAGTCATGGAGTTATATATGATTGTTGGTTGAAAAGGATTGGGCTCCTAAATAATTGTTTTCTTTCTTTATCCTTCAGGCACCTGTACAGGGAGTTCAATTCTGACGCGGACCTACTGTGTTGAATACTTAGGCTAAGAGGACTAGATTTATAAGTAATTTGTTTGAATCTAAGAAGATGCTCGAAGACACATCTAAGAAGAGTAAATGGAATTGGAATTCAAGCAATTCTAAACATGGTGATGAGATTGGTGTCGGTGGACAGAAATTGAAACTGACAAATATTGGTATTGAGCTTCACGTTGGGTCTCCACTGCCTTCAAAATGGCATCAATGTTTAGATCTTCAAGTTTGTTCTGTGTTTTTCTTGATTATCTATTGTGTTTTTTTTCTATTCATGTTTTTTTTTGTGTGGATGTGGTGGAGATGAAATGGCTAGATCATAATTCCCTTACAGTAATAGAGGAATGCTACACCTGCAAATGCACTATAATAGGCCATAAGGATCAAATCTATTATTGGATATCCTGTGATTTTCACAAGTTGCAGCCCCGAAAATAGGTCAGACCTGCCCAGGTTCATAATAATATTGCTATGTTTACAGATAAAACTCAGGAACTAGCAATTCAAGGGTTGGTAGACCAAAAATGTTGTGTACAGGATTTCAGACTAAAGGTTATAATATCTAAGAATTTCCTCGCTTCAAGGTTCAAGGGAGGGACCTGGACTCTTTACTTTCCCTACGGGACCCCTTCCAGAAACACTTACGAGAGGAGTTGCGCAAGTCTTTACCTGCTGTTGCACCTCTTTTTTTGTAGTAAAGTATAATGCTTTCCCAAATACTAAAACTGCGTAATTTGCTTAATATTATTATATTTGTAAGATTCATGAGTAGCCCCTAGGAATTGTAAGACTCATTGATTAACTTTGGGGATTACAACAATCTCATATGGAAATAAGCCTTCCATTACTCGAAGAATCCAACCTTTTAACAGAATAATTCAGAATATATACAAAAGGAGAAGGAAACTAAATATAGAATTAGAAAGTTAATTCCTAAATTTATGCTAACAATCTGACAGCTTCACAAGATATCCTAAATGAATTCAACTGCATTCTATCCTATTTCTAACTTAACTCTTCCATTGACAACAAAGCTAACTCAATTCTTTCCAGCACTAGTTCACTAAATTGATTACCACTAACCTAAACATATGGAGAATATTCAATTAAGGGAAACCCACTCCCTTTTGTAAAATTTAGAATCTTAATTTTCGAATGGCCACGTTGCAATTTAAGAGTGATTCCCCTGCATCATTTATCCTTAGTAAAATATCTAGAGTAACCTTGGTAAGAAACATTACAACTTTGGGAGAAGAGAGGTCTGTAGTGCTTTGGAGCATATAAACCCAATTGTCAAAGAAAGAGCTAGTACCAATTTGCCAGGTGTGAGAGGTGTGAGTACCTCCTAAATGCATACTAATTTGCCATATGTGAGAGGAAGTGATGTTTTATTTTTGGTAAAAAATTAATGACGTATTTTTTATGTTTATCTATTTCTATAAGTCGCTGTTAATTTTTTCTTCATTTTTCTAGAATTTGAACTTTAATAAAAGTGGTTTCTAAACCCAAATTTTAATTGCAAGTAATATGGATATGGTGGGTGTATATTGCATAATGTCAGAGGGGGTCATTTATGATTTGTGTTATATCCAAAAACCTACATCCATTTTTCAACAGTGCTCACAAGTGTTTGTCGATCCCAAGAGTTGATACACTCGATGTTTGTACTTCATGTATAAGTCGATGTGATCAGGTGGCAATGTTGTTAATCAATCCAAGTATGCGTAAAGATCAGTCGATGCCGATTCTCATTATGCTACTCCATGCAGTCGATCACAGAGTTGATACAGGAGTTGATGCCTTCTTATGAAACGAAATATTTATTAGAATATTTTTATTGAGGGCGATTCTTACAAACCTTGGTGCCATGATCAGTTTTATCTTCGGGTGCCTATTTCAAATGGGTAACTTGCCTTTATACATATTATTTATACTGGTAACTTTCTTTACCAATTTTTATTGTTCGACCTCTTTTCTTATATATTACTTTCTTTGAGAAGGAGATGACCAGTTAGTTAATATAGGTCCCATTTTTCCTTGTTTCCTGGTTTCGCTTTCAAATGACATTCCTTGACGGGTAGATTCAGAAGGTAATGCAGCCAAGAGCCAATTGGTTCACGGTAGAAAGGAAGTTATACTACGAGGAATAGCCAGTCTCTTTACCAAGATGGTGCTAGTAGATTGATTGCTCGGAGTGAACCATTAAACTAGAGGAATTGGGGAGTACAACTGGAGGTCGGGGAGTACAGATGTCACTACTACATTTCGATCCAAAATCCGACGGCGCGTGGATTTCTCTTTTTAAACTTACCAAAAATCACAAAGATACATTTTTTTTTTGTAAATGTGGCCACAAGCGTCGGTGAAGCGACGGAGCGTTAGTGTAAGCGTCGCTTAAGCGACGGCGCCTTTTTAGGATTTAAAAAAAAATACTATGTTTAGGGTTTTTCCAATTTTCCAATTTTTATAATGTTTTGCATAAAAGTACAGGAATTTAATAAAAATATGATAGAGTGAATATGAGGGATTTTAAAACCCCAACTCATCCTCTTTTAAATATACAAGGGGTTTTGATCAATTCCTCTTCCAATCATCTCGACAATTGTCCTTTATAAGAACTAGGACAAACCAATAAACCTGAAAAAACTGGGTTATGTTAATTAATCTCCTAGTTAGAACAAAATGAAAACTCAAATTATTTATTTGGTAGGATAATCTCCAAGGAGATATGCAGAAAGAATCCAATTAACAAGGAAAGGTAATGTGCATAAAAAACCTAGTATTTTACTTTACCTTAGTCACCTCCTCGCACAGAAAGACAAAGAAACACTAGACATCTTACCACAATCGTAGAGACAAGGAGAAGAGAGCATAAATCCTCCCAATATTTCTCTTATTGTTTTCCAATTTTCCTTGAATTAGGTTCTAGTGAAGATAAGTTGGAGTTCCTTTTTAAGTATAATTCAAGCTATGGAAGAAAAGTTTCAGTAAATTGTTATGTTGAATTGGAAGCATATTGATGGGGGTTCAGGTGAAAGTGCATGTATTCAGTTTTCTAGTTCTCTTCATTCCATCAATAAAAATGTTGTGACGTGGGGTCAGGAGCACTATCATAAATAGGATGGACATATATTAGAGGTAAAGAATGAGATTGATCGGATTTTTTTCATCTCATAAGGAGGGTATTTTAGACATGGGATCTCACGAAAAAATTACTGGATTAGAGAATATGAGGAATAATCCTATCTGGGATAAAGATATTGAGTGGAGGTGAAAAAGTTTATCTCTTTGTATTTCTTCAATATACTAGGATACTAAATTATTCCAGAAATGTGCTAGACACATAAGGAACCTAAACACCATTTGTGAATTGAAAGATGGGGAATTCCATCAAGTTCATGGATTATGGGATCTTGTTGGACTAAGGGTCAATCATTTTAATTATATCTACAAAGAACCATCTGAATCCAACCTAGGGAACCACTTATACTATGAAACTAGAACTATATACTATGAACGAGAACTCTACCCATAAAAACGATGATTTTTGCAAAAAAAACACCAAAAACACCCCCCAAATAGAAAAGTGTTGATACCAGTATACACGTTTTTTTTTAGGGTAAAAAATAGAGCCATGGACTAAACATCCCATATTGTTGTTTAACAAAACTTTAAAATCAACCTTAAATTGGAAAAAAAGAAAAATTCTTGAAGAGATAAATTACAACTTTCTGGGAAATTGCATATTAAAGAAAAAACAAATTTCTCTAATAATTTCACCATTATAACCATATAGAAACAAAGAAATTATGATGTGATTCATAATGAGATAATATATTAGACCATACAAGAACAAATCGTTCATATAAATATTCAAAAACTCCTCTAGAGTTTCAATTAAAAAAATCATACTAGTAAAAGGCATCTANTGAAACAATAGTGTTGGTACCAGAATTCGCCCCGTCAAAATTTTCATATTTCGTCAACGCACATGTAAAGAGACCATGGTTCCAAAACCATTAATGTCCCCGTAAGACTGGTTTTCTCTTTTCACCTTAAGGCTTGAATTCTTGTGGTTAGTTATCACCTTTTGACACTCACAAAT
>LPNX011152411.1:87588-138699 GCA_001517045.1 Pseudotsuga menziesii | reverse complement strand
TATTCTTCAGTCAGAAATTTGTTGGTACAAAAAGATTTAGGAGAAAAAAGGGCACCTTGGATGACAGCTCTTCAAGAATATGACTTAGAAATCAAACCTTCAATGATAATCAAAGGTCAAGGGCTATGTAAAATAGCCGCTGAAGCTACTCATTTTCCTGATGATAAAGCTGAAACTGTTATTGATGAAGCTTTACTTATCAGAGAGGTTTATTTTTATCCACCTCCTCAAGATTCCTGGTACACAGACATACGATTACTTTTGGAAACAGGGACTGCCCCTGATCACTTAGAACCAAGGAAGAAAAGAGCACTGAGATTGAAGTCTACTCCATACTTATTAATCGATAATATCCTTTTTAGGAAAAATTTAGACGGAGTATACCTTCGATGTTTAGATAAAGATCAAACTGAAACAATTCTGAATGAATTGCATTCTGGACTAGCAGGTGGTCATTTTGGTGGAGAGACCACTGCTCACAAAATTATTAGGGCTGCTTATTATTGGCCTACCTTGTTTCGAGATTCTTATACCTTCGTCAGAAAGTGGCAAGAGTGTCAACTTGCTGCAGGAAGGGTGAAAAAATATGCTTTCCCTTTACAACCTATTTCAACTGAAAGACCTTTTCAGCAATGGGGTATCGATATAGTAGGTCCAATAAACCCTCCCTCATCAATGCAACACAAGTATATAATAACTGGAACTGATTATTTCACTCGTTGGGCTGAAGCTGCACCATTAAAAGTTGTGAATACCAATCAGGTTATACTATTTTTGGAATTCTTTATTATAACAAGATTTGGTATTCCTGATTCCCTCATTTTCGATAATGCGTCATATTTTTCATCAATTGAATTGACTCAGTTTGCATTAGAAAAAGGAATAAGAATCAGATATTCAGCTAATTACCATCCTCATGGGAATGGTCTAGCTGAATCAACAAACAAAAATTTATTGAAAATTCTTAAAAGAACTGTTTCAGTTCACCATCGAAATTGGCATACAGAATTGGTCAATGCCCTTTGGGCAGACAGAGTAACTCCTAAAGCTGCGATAGGTAACTCACCATTTTTCTTAGTATATGGAACTGAAGCTATTCTTCTACCAAATTTGTTCTTGCCTTCATTACAGTTAGCTCAGTCTGTCCAAGAAGAAGAATGCCCAGCAATGGAAAAAATAATTAATGCATTGTTAAAATTAGAAGAAGATAGGGAAAAGTCAAAACAACACTTTAACAAACATCAACAGATTGTAAAGTCATGGTTTGACCAATCATTCAGTTCTGATCGAGAATTTCAGGTAGGAGACTTGGTCTTAAAATGGGATAAAGCTCACGAAGATAAGGGAAATCATACAAAATTTCAAAAACTGTGGTTAGGTCCTTTTGTTATTTCTGAAAAAATAGGTCCAAGTACCTTTCGATTGCAGACACTTGAAGGACAGTCCGAGACATTCCCTGTGAATGGACTGATTCTTAAAAAATATTTCTGTTGATATTTTTCTGTCTAAAAATGTACATACCTACTTGCTGTTTGTAAATAAATTTGTTTTTCTGTATATAAACTTGCAGACTGGTAAATTAATCAATGTTTGCCAAAATCATATATATTAGATTGATTAAAATTTGTGTATATAACCAGTCATTGGTAAGTAACAGCTATGACTAATGTAAATAAATAAAGATCAGTTTACTCATCAGTCTTTAAAATTAAGATATTAAGCTGAAATCTTTTAAAATTTGTTCAGATTGATCAAAATTTCTTGAATCTATAAAAGACCTTCATTGTTTCTATTTATAAATGTTTCTCAGATTTTCTTCATCTTGTCCTTTTCTGAAATAGGGATAGCTTATTAAATACCTTTTTCAAAGCTTATACTTTTGAAAAAAAATTACAGATCTTTATCATCAGTCTTAGAAATTTTTTATCGTTTGAGAACTGTCTAGCATCTGTTCCAGTTAATTAAAAGCTAAAATGAGAGACGGAAGGTCTCAGTAATGAGCCGGTCTAATCAGAATCACAAATATCACTGGTATGACATTATTAGGAAACTAGTAATGGCTTTTGGTTTTGAAACCAAAAGATAAGGGGTCTCATCACGAGCCAGCTGATTCATTTTCTGGTGATATTAATGACTGACATTACCATTTGGTTACCATGCTAGGTGATGATCTCTCATTTTGTTAAAAAATAATAATAATAATAATAATAATAATAATGAAAATTGCAAGAAAACATAACTTTTGTCTGAAGAATAGGAGGTCTCAGTAATGAGCCGGCCTAATCATGATCATCAGTGTTTCCTGGAATAACTTCATTTCTGATCACCAGGGTGATGGCTTTTGATTTTGAAAAAAATAAAAGACAGGAGATATCATCACGAGTCGGCCTGCTTATTTCAGACAACTCTCGTGAATGATACTATCACATTGGGACACCAAACCCAGATAGTAGTCTTCAGGCAGAATTATTGTTTTAAAAGAAAAGCAAGAGCAAGCAAAAGAAAATTATCATGCTATGGAACAGGTTCTAGAAAGTTTTCAGAAGAGTAATATTCTATGCTGATGGTAAGATCATGTTTACTAAGAAGTACTCGCTTCGGTTAAGATATTTGTAAGTTTATCCCTAATCAAATTTCTGTTTTAAAAGATGGAATATCTCTGAGTTATATTTATGAATATGAGTAAAATGGTTTAATATGGATAAAGGATTTTTGATCATTTTTTTTTAACAGGTTTTGAGATTTCATTTTGATCCTCTTGTTTAAGCAGAGATAACTGGTTCGCCTAGGTCGTCGCCATTTGTTGGCAGCCAGCAACAACCTCTTCATTTTATCAAGAAATGAAGAGAGATCAGCTCTCCATGTGATTTATCAATTCAAAATTATGAAAGAGCACCTTCAGAATCATTGATTCTGAAGGTACTCTCAATCAAAGGAAGGTGATTTAATGATTTTGGAGCTGAAAGAAACTTGCTCATTAACTTGGCCTTTAAACAACTGTCAGATAAGTTTCATGAATTTTTCATTAATTTATTTCATCAAAATAAATTTATGTGGCTTTAAGGATTGATGCCAAGTAAAAATTAATAAAACACATTTTATGTTAAGAAGGGTATTATTAGTCCTAAGACTAAGAGTAACATTCAAAAAATAATACCATATGTAATACCATACTATGAACTTTGTAAATATGAGCAAATGTTGTTCACATAGGGAAGTTTTATTTTGTTTCATCATTCAAATATCCTATATAACGTTAGATATGTGTTGATAGGATGTTTGAAGGGCTTAAACCTTAGTCTTGTACATACATAGCATAAATATATGGCTTAGATATTAATCTAGTTATTCTATCAAAAGCATTGTTAATTTGGGAGCGCGATTTTATCACCTTACGTAACACGATGATTATTTGGATTAGCTGGCCATACAAGAAGCCAATTGTCAGATCGATAAACGGTTATCATTTGGATTAATGAGCTGGTATGAAAACATGGCCTTCACCCCTTGACAGAGTCGACAGTTGTATGCATATGGAAACATCGTGTTGACAGTGTTAAATGCTGATGGTCATTTCAATTTTCATCGTTGTACCTATTAATTATGAACCACTGTCAATAATAAATGGTCGAAATGATGATTCTATCAGTCACCGTATCTCTGGTTCGCCAAGTTAAGTGGTTATCACTAACAGTCATGGTCAAACGTAGATAAACTGGCATAAATCATGGTATAGTGTGAAGTTGTAACATTTATCACTGCTTAAAATCCCTCTAAAATGGCAGGTTCAGAGATTAGATCTCCGATTAGATTTGAAGCATGTGAAGGTTATCCATCATGTCGTGTGTATGGATACCTATTCCCTCTGTTTTCACTTCCCCATTCATTTCGAGTCAAAGCCCAGAAAGTGCTGGAGAAACCATGTCTCCTCTGAATCGTTTTGATATTTCAGGGTTTGAACTTATTGAAGCTAACCAGGAAGTTGCCAAGAGATTCGAGAAAATGGGATGGGTAAATTTCTTTAGGTGTTTTGATGGTCACCATGTGGAAATTACTAAGATGTTCGCAATGAGTTTTGAAGATGACAGGGTGCAAATTGGGGGTTTCGAGTTTGTTATCAACGAAGATAAAATTGTTGAAGCTACGAAACTCCCACAGGTGGGAGAACGCTGGTTTAAGGGAACTATGGTCAACAAGAAGAAGTGCTTGGCTTTGTTAATGCCATTACCGGATAAAACGAAGCTGAGGATAGGCGTCCCTGTGAAATTTTTGAAGCTCGAATGGAGAGTTTACTATGAAATCTTAGTAAGGTACGTGACCTGTTGTGGACGCTATTCCCATTTGCACTTGTATCATTTATGGTTACTGTTAGCAGTAAAGGGTTGTAAACTTAACTTGCCCTTCTATATTTGGTAAAGTCTTAAGAAAATGTCACAGTCTGTTAGGAATTTCAATAACCCTGACAGTAGTCTTTGTCACCATGGGTTGATAAAAATATTACTGCAATTCCAATTATCTGCTAAAGGTGTGTCTTGGGATAAGTTTCTAGTTGATTGTCAATTGGGGCCGACACAGTACTGGCCTAATCCATATCCACGAACTCGTAGAAGACGAAAGGTCACAAATTCTGAGGTTAATAGCTCATAGGTTAAGGAACGACAGGTCGTAAACATGCCCATAGATAATGAGATTAATGAAAATGATGATAGGGTTTCAGTTCCTTGCGATTCTAGGGAAATCTTGCATAAACCCGAACCTGGTAAGAATGATAGCAACCCTGCAAACCTAAAAGAAGGATTAGCCGAAGGTGAAATTGATAAAAATGATGAAGCAGATAAACCTGATGAATGCAATAAAGATTCTATGCATAAGTTAAATCATTTGGCTCAGGTTTGTTGTGACAAAGAAGGGTTGGGTTTTGAAAACTTATCGTTTTCGCGAAGAGTCACAAGGAGCATGTATAGTATTCATTCGATTCCAGGATATATGGCTGATCAATAGAATTCCAAATCTACAGCTACTAAACCTTCAGTTGTAAATATTGAGGATGATATTCCGTTGTCTGTCCCTAACACAATGGATGTAGGGAATTCTTCTACTACGCAGGGAAGTGATGTGCAATCAGATGATGTCGAAGGCATCCAATCAAAAACAAATGCAAACGTCGTAGATATTGAACCATTACACAGTCAGCATAGCGACAGTCCTCGTTCTCCTCAGGTAAATAAAGAAGACGAAACTCTGCAACAGGTGTTAGGCAATGTCTATCAAGATAAAATCACAGAGTTCAAAGGAAAGCTCAAACAGTGTCTATCAAGTACAGCCTTATTGGAAGAAGAAAACAAAAGAAAAGAATTGCTAGAATGGATTGATAGGTGGAAAAAGGTGAACATTAAGAAGAATCAATACAAAAAATCCAAGAAATCAATTTTAAGTACAAATCAGCTACTACTGGAACGAATTGAAAAACAAAATATTAAAATTATCAGGTTGAAGGCTAAACTAGCCGAAGCTAGAAGAGTAGTTGCTCTTCATAATGAAACTTAATGGTTTTCTCATCTCATATGTCGCAGCAGAACAGGTAATGGTCATTTCAATTTTGCATGCCTGTAAAATCAGAGATTTAACAGGTATGCATTTAANATTTTGCATGCCTGTAAAATCGGAGATTTAACAGGCATGCATTTAAAATTTTAAGTTATTTCTGTTAGCTGTGTATTAAATTGATTTTAATAAGATGCTTTGATTGAATTCAATGCAGGAAGTTTTATCACCACTCTTTTTCCAGAAGTATACAACGTCATCATACAATGGCTTGGAGATGTGGCTGTTTGATTGTGAGCTGGAGTTTTGTCAATGATCAAGAACTTTCTGGAATGCCTCGACTCAGGCCAATCGATTTCTATTTTTAGTAGTAGGTGTAATTAGATTCCCTTTTTTGTTAAACAATCCCTATATTGTTGCATGCAACATTTATAGAGGAAAACTGAATCTTGATAGTATATAAGGGAAGCGTTTTGATGANCTCAAATTCAAATGACTATCTTGATCATTAATTGTTAATCAGTTTTAGGAAGTTGAAATTAACTGTGTGTTTACAGGTTAGATTTCATTTCTATTATAGTAGAGTGGATTTTGTTGTGATTTAAATATGTTTGTTTCGATCACACTCCAGTTTTTCTGTTATTGATTAATAATTAATATAGTCTTAAATTTGCTCTCAGCTGAGATAGGGTTAAATAGGATAGATAGATTAATTAGTTTAAATTTTATTTTTAAGTTTAATTAGCACTGTTAAATAATTCTGCATACTTTACATAAGTTTTCATATTTAGAAAACTTCCCAAAAATTGAAGTCTTTCCTTAAGAAAGCAACCTTAGGATATTTTAGGTATTTAGGTAGGATAAATATTAGAATAGGTTAGATTTTGCTGGTTTTAAGTTCTCCTTAAGAGACAAACTAGCTGGTAGCAGGACCATAACCTGCGAGGTTTTGTTAATCCAAACATACCGGACGCTGCTTTAAGCTGATTGTGTGGACAAAACCTCCTTATTGGCCTAGATTCAGAAAATCGAGCCAACAAGTCCCAACTCTAAGATTTCTTGAATGGCCTTCTCAATATCATCTCTGAACTTCTTGGGATGTCCAGAAGTTAGTATCTGAATGGGTGAAGTACCCTCCTCCAAAAAAATATTATGCTTAACCCCCCTATCAGGTGGTCTACCATGTGGAATATCTCTGAAAACTTTTTCATATTTGTACAAAAGTGTCTGTATCTCCTTTGGGTGTTTTTAAACTCTGATTTTTGGATTGGGAGAGGTGATATAACATTCAGAATCCCATTCTATATCACCATGCCTCAGTATAGATCTCATACTATTGCAATTTACTACCTGTTTTGGGTAAGTGTGATGTCCTCTCACAACCCTTAGTACAGCTATTGAATCTTGAAATTTCATTTCAGGAATTTGATAATTTACTAAATTATAACCAAGATAATACATCCATTTCACTCCCAATACTACATAAGTATCAGCAACATCAACCACATAAAAACTATCAACAAAAGTATAGTTACTTACGGTGACTTGCAACTTTGGAACCCATGTGTTGCATTGCATTGTATTGTGACCTGGAATGACAACTGTGAAGCCATCAAATGGTTCAGTTGGTATATTTATTTTCTCCACCATCTCTGTATCAATGAAATTATGTGTATATCCTCCATCTACCAAAACCGAATCTCTTTGTCCCAATACCACACCCTTGCATCGAATAGTGTGATAGCGAGGCACTGCTTAAAGCACTACCATTCTTGCTTTGTCTGGTGAAGGATGATTTTCTTCTTCTTTTTATTCTTCAAATGCTATCTCATATGCCTCCTATTGATCTGAAATGTTCCCTTTTTCAACCATACCCACTTCATACTCATCATTATCAGAAAATACTTCTATGTATTGAGCTTTTCCTTTAGCATATTTATGCCCCGGTGTCCGTGGTTGGAAGCATGTGAAGCGCAATTTTTTCCTTCAAATTTCATCCCTATTTTGTCCTTCTTCCTTATTCTTTTCAAATGTATCTATTTTCCAAAACTTATTATCAGGTGCATCTTTTTTCCAAGGATTTCTTTCAAATATAAAGTTAGGCTTGGGAGGAAATCTTGTTCTAGGAAGCACATTTTGAAGATCTCTAGTCAAGCTCATTGCATCATTTAAGTTAGTAGGCTTGTGGGATTTGACAAAACCTTTTAAGGGCTCTACCAAAAAATCAATGAACAGCAATACTAACCTTCCCATAGATACAATAGCCACCTTAACTGATAATTTTTGGAATTGCAACATATACTCAATAGGAGTCCCTACCTGCTTCAATTGTGCTAGTTCTTTGAAAGACAATTATGGATCTTTTTGCTCAAACCTTTATAATACCCTGTCGAAAAATTCCCCATATGTTTTAACCTGATACTTACCCATGTTTTTTAGTGCATGGAACCACCATTCATTGGAATATCCATACAAGTGCAAAATAGCCATTTTTAAATAATCTTCTTCCACCATTGGATTTAACTGAAAATACACATCTAATTTTTGCACCCAAGTGTTAGAAGAACTTTGAGATGAACCATCAAAAGTAGGAAGTGGCACTTTACCTATGGAACAATTCAATTCTTTATTTTGGTGTAGAGACTTATTTTCCTCCTTCTTTTTGAGTTTGTTTTCCATGGTGAAGTATTGCTCAAATTTTATACTTATCCTACACTCTTCATCAAATTTAGTCCATTCTTTTGTTATTGTTTCAATTTCAAATTGAATGTTAGTATCTTCTTTGGGAATAAGAAATTTAGGTGCAACGGGCCTTGGTGTGATGTGAAATTCATGGGGTCTATTATGCAGTCCAGTTCATGAGAAAATGTGCTCACCCGTTGTCTTCTTTTCTGATGATTGTGAGCTACCTCTATCTCTTATTATCTCTTTGCTTCCCATTTGACTGGCCATCAATTCGAATCCTTTTGCTATCTGTCGATTCATGTATATCATATGCTAGGTCATGTACTTGGATATTTATTGAAACAGGGGTTGTATAATTTTGAGATACTTCATTTTCTCCTTAGTTTAGTATTCTCCCTCGTGAGCCATAGCTTTAGTCAAAGGTACATTTTTTCCTTCTAGCTCTTCTTCTACAAGTCGAGCATCTTCCAATTCAGATTATAAGGGTGTTCGTTTATTGATTTGAATCCTTATTAAAATAATAAGGTTCCAAAACCATTCTTTGATACCACTTTTAATGTCCCTTTTCTTAAATTTTTACCAAAATGCCAAATTTTCCAAATTTTTTACAATTTTGTCTCTTTACTAGTTTTAGTGTCTTGGTCTCCAGACTAGCCCAATTTCTCCCAAATATTTATAAAAGGTGCATGAATGATATAATAACTTAATTATTATTTTCAGGTATATATTATGTTTTTCAAATCACTTCTGCAAGTCTATACTAAATTCTGAACAAGATAGAGGATTTTACTGGCAATTTTGGGCTCAAATCCCCCCCAGGGTAAGTGGTAGAAATGGATTCCCAAATGTGAAGAAAACCACTAATATTATTAAATTTAACTAGGGTATGCATATAAAAAATTATCATACTCATATGCATAACTAATCGAATTCCCATGGCTGTTATCACATCTTTCAATTAGATATACAAAACTAGTTTTGGATCCTTGGGGAAATGAGGTATAGTTTGCTCCAATTGCTATGAAATTAGACCCAATGGCCACAAATTATCAGTTACTGATCATGAAACAAATAATATACTTTAATTATTCTCCATTCATTCATAAATCATCAATATTTTATACATCCATTCGAATCCATCAAGATTACAAGTGTTTACAACAAGGTAGTGGGGAAATGACACTGTTTCTTCATTATTGAGAAATATTACATGATATTTCTTGTAATTTTGACCTGAGAGATTTATGAACTTAAATATAATATAATTTACATCATAATACAAAATACTAGAGCAATATAAGCTCCCTCAAAGAGATGAATATCTCACCAAGTGCGCCTCACTCCATAGAGCTGAAATATGGTGAGAAAACTTGCCAGGATGAAAGGAAGAAAAATATGTAATTGATATATCCATGAGATTCTATATATTTTACCTATAAATTATGTCTCCATTGAATATCATTTAAATACATGAGTGGCCTCTCCAAACACCAACTAGGATGGGAATCTTTCACCCTCGAAATTGGCTAAGGCATGAACTAGTCATCCATTGGCTATCTCTCTTCACAGTAATAATTTTCACAAATGATCAAAAGGGCCTTCTCATGGTTGATCCCTGAATTTCATAAAATTTATTGGTATTATAAGGTTCCAAATCCATCCATAAACCAAATCCAAGTCGAATTGGTCTGGATGCTCATGATATGCCATGTGGCCTCTCTCTTCACCTTCCCTCTTCTCCCAAATTTGAGTAGGAGCCTCTTTTCCTTCTCCAAATCCCATGAGTTCTCTCTAAGATTATATATTCAGGATTGACATGTCAGATATGTCATATGTCGGCCTTCAAATATGACTTGTGTCATAACTGTCATAGAATATACATCATTGGTGTCATAGATGTCATAAATGTAAGGGGAATCTAGGTGTCCATGAAAATTCCATTTGGCTCTTCCTCTCCCCATGTAAGTTACAATTCATCCAAAAATCGACCTAGTAAGTATATTTAAAATTATATTAACCCTATAATCCATCCAAAAACATTAGGTTTCCCATATATTCGATATTGCAAGAGGAGGATGCCATTTAACATAGGAATTCTAGCTTGACTAGGCCCTATAGTCTCCATGTGTCTCCATTCTCCATAGCTATTTCATTTTTCACTTGAATTAATTTAATTAAATACATTAAATAATAATTTGTTCCTTCTAATGTCTAAACACCATTTATTATATCCCTTATTAACTTTCCAATGTTTCCACCCAACCTAGGGAACTAGTAGGATTGATGGAATTTTCTTGCTATGCAATTTTTGAGTACCTGATTATTTGGTATTTGATAATGCCTCATATATCAATTTGATTGGTCTTATATAATATTCCCTTGAAAAATGGATCAAAGTGAATTTTAATGAAAACTGTTACCCACAAGGTAATGGATTATTTGAATCTTCCGACAAGAATATGATCAACATCTTAAAGGAGACTGTGGCTACACCATAAATATTAGCATACTAAGATATTCAATTATTTTTGGGAAGATAAAATCACTCCCAATGATTCCATAAAAAATTCTCCTTACTTCCTTGTGTATGGCAAATAATATGTTCTACTACCAAACCTCCTCCTTCCATCACTACAAATCGCACAAATGTTTTTACAAGATGATTAATCCTCTCCCCTTTAGAACCGAATTGAAACACTACTTAAATTAGAAAAGGATAGGGTGAGATATAGAAATAATGTATACCAACATCAACAGTTGTTTAAGAGGTGGTTTGATTATAAATATTTAACCAATCATGAATTTCAGGTTGGGGATTTGGTACTAAAATGGGACAAACCCCACAATGATAAGAGAGACTACACCAAGTTTCAAAGTTTGCAGTTAGGGCCATTCATTATTATAGAAAATATTGACCCTTTTACTGTCTGGTTATAAACATTGGAAGGTTTCCCTGAGACTTATCCAACAAATATCCAACTCCTCAAGAGGTATTTTGTTTAAGGTAATCTTTGCTTATCCATACACAAGTGTATTATTTTTATTGGTTTTTCTTTTGGATTTGTTTTTTTATTCTTAATTTATTTTGTTTACAAAACATGGTACGCTTACAGTAGCTAGTCATAGTTAGTGAGTGGTTTGTCCCTAAAATACTTAGCTGAGAAATTTCAAATTGGATATGTCAGAAATATTCACTTAGTCTATATCTAAAATGGTATCTTCATGGGAGTGCAATCTAATACCTATGATAACTCTTTAAATTATATCTTCTCCTCCTAGAATCAGTATATTTATTATTCCTCGTGATGATGATTGATTTTTCAAGAGAAATCTAGTATTCTTGTTGGGTGTCTCAGTGACTATTGGCAGTAAATATTTAACAACCTCTTTAACCTTTGTTCATTTATGATCTCACCGTGATCACCTTGCAATTAAGAAAATAACCTAAATAAGTGTAAGTTGCAAGATAGGGGGTCTTATCACAAGCGATCCTATCATGTTCATAGACATGTTTAATGAATGACATTACAACCAGATGGTTCGCAGGATAGGGTAATGGCTTGCATTTTGCATTTGTAAATAATTTCATTTTTCTTTTGTTTTAATATACAATTCTTTGTATTCAAGGACATGGGGTCTTATTACAAGCCATCCCGACCATGTTCACGGATCTTATCGAGACTAGAATTACTGATAGTTTCTTGTTGGGCCTTGAAATTGCCCAGTTTTTCTCTACTCTCTTTTACCTTTTCTCCATATCCTTTCCCCTTAGTTTACATTTGAATCCTTATCTTTTTCGCACAAAAAATCATGAATACCTCAGGTATAAATCATTGTTTCTTATTTCATTTTATGCTTGGCTTTACTTACAATCATGAATTTACCTTTCATTTGTGATGATCTGTCGACTCAACTGCAACAACTCATCACATTCATAGATTGGTACTTCTTGGTGTCAACCACCTATTCAATGACCCGCCTATTCAATGACCCAATCCAAGTTGTTTGCAAAGGAATCTTATATGCTCCTTCATGAATATAGATGAAACTCCTAGAGTATTGGCCACCTTAGCTGGGCATGTTAGTTTGTGAAACAAATCGACTTAAAAGTTCATTCACTTATCAACTGATCTTATGCAATGTAAATAATAGTTGTAATTGTTCTGTTTAATTCGACAACCTAAAGATTGTAGATCGTCGTGGATGTTTGATATTGATGTAACTGAATGGTTTCCTTCTTGCATAAGTACACACAGGCAATGAGAGACAAGGGTTGGAAATTTGTAAGAGATTATAGAAAAGTGACTGTAACTATATTTTGATGAAAATTAATAAAGGAGTAACAATTATAAACACTTATTTCTTGTATATTTCATGAGATTTCAGTAGCATATATGTTCAAAGGCCATGGCCCTCCTTCTTATAGAGTTGTTGGTAGTATTACATGTTTTTAGTTTATTTATTTCTATTCAGAATGGAATTTCAGTTTAATATATTTCTAATTATATGCAACTGCATTCATTAAGTAATTGCATTATAAGGTTTCCTTTTGTCACTGTTGTAGTGGTGTGGTGTGACAGTCGACTGTGTAGTTAATTATTTATTTTATGTAGACATTTGTTAATAATTGTTTCAAACTGGATCATATCCAGTGTTGTGAGTTATTTATATTTCTTGGAGTTTGAACAAATTAGATAGGTCATTTGATTTGATGAATTCATTGCTTTGATTAATTATTAGTAATTGTTCTAATTTGGTAATATAGGATTCCATTTTCTGCAAGAGTAATTCTTGGTTGATTTTTCCTCAGACAATAAACCTTAATATTGATATGATAGGAAATAGAGTTTATTTTCAATTTCGAGATTTGTACTTCCATTTGATTCTTCATAGAGAGCTGAGTTAGTTGAGTAGTTATTATAATTGAGTGATTTGAATTTTATTCATCATCTATTGAAATTTTTTATGCATATACTTTGCTAATTGCCCTTGAAATAAACAGATTTCCCTGGGTTGACAATTAATATTGAACACTCTTCTTGTTAAGAAATTAATGAGTATATAGAGTTCCCAACATTTTGGCCCCATTGTTGGGGAAGGTAATTGATATACATAGTTAATATTTGAATTGATTCAATTTCTTTAGCAGTTCTGATTCTCAGGTGTAAGAGAGATAAGACATAGTGAAGAGTTGTGAATCCTTCAATAGGATGAATGGGCTCGTTACCCAAGGATCAGGTATTATTAATAAGATTTCATAATTCATAGGTTTGCATGAATACGAGAAGAACTCAGCGGGATATCCCAAAACCCCAAAAAATACTAACTTGGTAGGTGGAAGAGGTCGTGGTTGTAGATCAGGATTAGGAAGAAATACATTCGTTGATGAATTAATTGTCAGGGTTAATTCTTCTACTGGATATTGATATTGAGTACTATCATCCGTGACAATAATTCTTGTTTCTACTAGGTTGGAGGAATCGATGTCAACTGTGGAGATATCAGTAGGAGCTACAACACCATCTAGTGTCCCTGTGGAAGGACCTCCAGGAGATAAGATACTTCTGTGGGAATAGGTGTTCCAGAGGAGGTCTATCAAAGCAACAGTGAGGAATTTTTGACAGAAGTTTGAAGACCATAAGGAGTGGGAAAATAAAGAGGAAGAGGTAATCATGAATAATGAGCATCACCATGATGATCATGAAGAAGTAGGGGACAATAACAACGATAATGGAGACCTTTAGCATGAGGTGATAGTTTCTACACTTCAATTCCCTATTTGATGAACATATGGACAGGCCCAAATGAAAAATATTTCAACTTCAGTCTTACCTCACTTTTATGGGAAGTCCACATAGGATCCAGATGAATTCCTCTTCGATTTAGACATTCTCTATTGAAGTTATGACTATATCTCCACTGAGAAAAAACTTAAATTATTTCCCGCCGCCTTGAAAGATAATGCCTTTCGCTAATTTAAGATTTTGGGTGGCAAGACTGTTATGATGTGGGATCAGATGAAACATGTATTTCTTTCAAAATAACAAGAATATTCCAGAACGAAGGATAAGAGAGAAGATTTATTTAAGTTGGTGCAGAAATCCGATGAGAGTTTGGAGTATTTTTTGGAAAGGATTTTGTATAATGTGTAGAGATCAGGCCATACCACTATGGAAAGGGTTTTCCTCAATATCATTCTGTTGCAGGGAATAAGAGAAGTATGTTTTGACATTATTAATCTATCAGGGAAGGGAGACATATCCAAAGTACCTTATGATCTTATTGTGGACTTATGTCAATGATACTCTAGATGGTATTCCAGAACTAGTACAAGGGACTGAGACATTTTCTCATGAGCACATAAGTCATCTAGCGAAGGATCTAATCAGACAAACATAGGTAATATCCTCGAGAATTTTAAAATTTACAATATGAGTTCCACCTCTTCACAGCAGGATGTCATGAGAGAAAAATAGAAACAAGTGGTTGAATATTTGGCACTTGGGGTGTTCTACCCTAAGTCTAGGAAGAAGCACCCGCTAAGAGAATTCCCACTTGATAAGGTGGAGGTTCGTGGTCCGTGCAAATTGGAGCATGATAATAGATATTAACCCTCACTTCCAAAGGCCAAAGTAGTATTTCAAGAATCTGTTGTAGACACAAAGTAGACATGTTTCACTTCATAGAAAAAACTCGTGGCAACCTTGTATTCTAGGTATGAATTTCGAGCCTCTACTTTTTAATTACTTAAAATGATGTTACTAATTAATTCTCTCCACAATAATCATATATTAATACATAGTGGAACCAACCTTCAAAACCTATAGTACAATATCTAAACCCTTGGACTTCATGGGAATCACTTTCAAACCAACAAGCCCCTTAGTCTCTGGGATGGAGAAACCGTTACCTAGGGAACTAGTTTCCCCATAGTCATCCATCCTATCCATAGTATCTGTAGCCACAAATGCAACTCCAAATAATGCTACACCAATGGGTGCACCAATCTTTCCTCAAACTTCATGCTCAACCTAACCCCAATCCTAATAATAAGGCAGTGCAACAATTTCAAATCTCAAGTATGCCAGCTTATTCCGTTTCCCCTCTCTCTTACAATGATTTAAACTTATGATCAGGGATGGTAACGAAACCAATCATCATTGAGGATGTTCCATCCGCTATGACTAGTGAAGGAATGAATCCGCAATTTGAAAATTCATTCAGTTTAGCAATCCTCATTATTGAAAATGTTAAAACAACATCTAAAACACTGATTGAGATACATGATGAAAAACCAGCTAAGGCACTTTCAAAGACACATACTAAGACTCAACCTACAAAATTTTTGAAAGAACCATTGTATCCTAAACAATTAACCTTGGAAAAGGTTTTCAAACAACCTAGTTTCAACCTTTTAGGAGAGTTGAAAAATATTCATGTAAGAATTCCACTATTACAAGCCCTACATGATGTACCTATCTATTCCAAGACTATTAGATACCTAGTTGTATGAAAACATGGAAGGAAGCCTAAGGATCCTCTTATAGTGCATGTAGTCAGGAAGTTATCTGAACTATGATGGGGAAATACCCATTGGTTAAATAGGACGATGCAGGTAACCCCACTACTACAGTATGTATTGGGAATATCCAAATCCCAAACATTTTGGTCAATTTAGCAGATTCAATAAACATTATGACCATTGAGACTATAAATAAAATGGGACTCACTGATATCAGTCCTACCCCAACCATATTAGAGATGGATGACAGATCCACTATCAAAACGGAATGAACTGTTGACCACCTGGTAGTCTCTGTTGGCTTGGGGGAGTACCCTGCAGACTTTGTTGTTTTATATCCCAAGTCACAGCTGGGGGGACATCCATTAATCTTAGGAAGACCATGGATAGCTATAATTGATGCATGTATTAGCAGTAGATTAGGATCCATTATGATTTGTGATGGAGTTTCCATAAAAGATATGACCTTATATCCTCTAACCAGACCAAGATTAGAAGTCAAAATTCCATTATGGATGGATTTGGAAGATGAGGAAGGTACTCAACCATTACTAATGATTGGGAGGGCCCTGAATTTTAAAACAAAAACTGAAGATGACAACATCTGTAATTTTATTAGAGAGCCTACATCTATCACTTGGCAAGCATATCAGTTCCTGAACAACACCTTAAAAGAACAAGAATGAGAAGAACTTACAGAAGAAGATTTAGTCAGTAAAACTAAAATAATCCCAGTAATTCATAATTCAAAGAGTGTTCTAGTAGAAATTGAACCAGGGAAAACATTGAACATTAATCATAATCGCAAAACCGATGAACTATAACGTCTTGTTACGCTACTAAAATGGCATAAGGGGGATTTTTCTTGGGAGTATACAAACATGAGGGGTATTTCCTCATGACTATGTACTCACCATATTTATATTAAGAATGATTTAAATCTCATATGCCAACCTCAACGCAGAATGAACCCTAATTTAGGAGACATTGTGAAGGAAGACATCTAGAAATGTTTAGAGGTAGGTTTTATTTACCCCATTCCAAATAGTGAGTGGGTTTCCCCACTAGTGAATGTGCCCAAAAAAAGAGGGAAATGGTGAATATGTGTAGATTACAGAGAACTAAATAAAGCAACAAATAAAGACCACTTCCCTTTTCCTTTTATCGATCAATTTTTAGACACACTATCTTGAAAAAGGTTCTTTTCTTTCTTGGATGGTTTTAGTTGATACAACCATATCTAGATTTCCCTCGAAGACCAAGACAAAACCACCTTCACTTGTCCTTGGAGAACCTTTGCATATAGGGTGCTTCCTTTTTGGTTGTGTAATGCATCAACTACATTTTAGCGAGCTATAATCAAGATTTTCTCTGATATGGTAAATGATTGCATGGAATTTTTTATGGATGATTTTACTCCATATGGTAACAGTTTTGATGAAGCTCTAAAGGACTTGGAATTTTTTTTGAAACGCTGTGAACAAACACACCTATCTCTGAGCACTGAAAAGTTGCATATGATGATGAGTGAAGGTGTAGTTCTGGGACATCTTATCTTTTGTGTAGGAATCCAGGTAGATAAAGCCAAGATAAAGGTAACTGCAAATATCCCTACTCCTAGGTCACAAAAAGAGGTAATAAGTTCCATGTTGGTTGTTATAGGTTATTTATAGAAAAAAATTACACATTGGCATCCCTTTTATTTACTTTATTAATGAAATATGCACAATTTGTTTAGACAGATGCATGCTAGGGAATGTTTTCAGAACTGAAGAAAGGCTATCTATAACACCTATCTTGAGAGGGCCTAATTGGGCCCTTCCTTTTCATATCTCTTTTGATGCTTCAGACACATCCATTGGAGTAGATTTAGGAAATTAGGAAGGTCACAGCACATACGCTATTTATTATGTTAGTAAGAATCTAGTTCCTGCTGAACTAAACTATACGGTAACTTAAAAAGAGTTCCTTGCCATTTTTTATGCCATCAATAATTTTAGGCATTATATTACTTGATATTCTACTTTTGTACATATTAACCACTCAACTATTATATATTTAATGAATAAACCTATTACTAATGCTACAGTGACTAGGTGGTTTCTATTACTTTAGGAATTTGAAATAACCATTATTGAAAGACCAGGGAAGGAGAACACGGTTGCATATTTCCTTTCTCAACTGATTAATAATGATGATAATTCAGTAGTGGAATACTCATTTCCTAATGAACACTTGTTTGCAGTATCAATTTTTTCCCCATGGTACACTGACATTGTTAATTACTTGGCTACATGTAGACTTCCAATGCACTTATCCGAATGGGAGAAGAGAAGGATAATACAATAGAGTGCGATATATTCTTGGATCGGAGGCCACCTCTTCTACATAGGGCCTGATTTGGAAATAAGGATTTGTGTGAGGGAGGATGAGATCCATAGTATTTTGAAGTCCTTCCATGATGAGCTTTGTGGTGGGTATTTTTCTAATAAGAGAACTGGTCATAAAGCATTAAGGATGGACTTCTTTAGCCCATTATGTTTCAAGATGTGAAGAAGTATGCTCAAGCATGTGAAAGCTTCCATAGAATGGGATAGTCGAACAAATTTGATGAAATTCCACTTCATACACAATTAGTGGTTGAACCCTTTAATAGAAGGGATTTGGATTTTATAGGGCCTATCAACCCTATATCAAGATAGAAGGTTTATATTTTGGTTTGCACTAATTATATGAATAAGTGGGTGGTAGCTGTGGGTTGGTAAGATCCTATGATAAATTTGTAATATACTTTATATATGCAAAGATATTCACCCCATTTGGATTACCCAGAGATATTATAATAGATGGGGAACCACATTTTGTGTCCTATAAAATGGAGGCCTTATTTTAAAAGTATCATTTTCAGCATAGAGTAACCTCCCCATATCATCCGCAAGCCAATGAGTAGGTGGAAAGTATGAACAAGGTGATCGAGTCAATCCTTACAAAAATAGTGAAGAGTCATCGTAGGGATTGGATTTAAAGGATTCTAGAAGCATTATGGGCCTATCGTACTACATGGTGCAACACTACAGGTTTCTCCCCATATGAACTGGTCTACATAAAGAGTGTTGTTTTCCCTATTTAGTTAAACATCAAAACCTTGAGAAAAACCACAGAGGAAAACCTGGACTTAATGGAGGCTCAGAAGAACTTACTGAATCAATTAAATGAACTAGACGAGAAGTGCACCGTTGTTGTACATCACACAACATTAATTCAACAGTAGTCCTCCAAATGGCGGGATATATTTATAAAGAAAAAGGAATTCTGTGAAAGAGACTAGGATTTTCTATATGATTCATGGTTCAAAAGGGATTTCAAGGGTAGGTTACACACACGATGGCTTGGGCCCTATAGAATAGATAGGGTATATGACAATGGAACTATCCATTTGACAACTATCGATGAAAATGAGACACCTGTGTTTGTAAATGGTAATCAATTATGAATTTCTCACAAAACTATCTCAAAGGATGTGTTTATCTCTCATGTTGTAGCTGATCCAGACTATCAATTGGTATAGGAGCAAGGTTCTTCCCTTGTTCCTAATTTTATTTTTTATTAAAATATTCTGCAAATTCCACACATAAATTGTATATAAATAAATTGTTTTATTTCTGTTGTTTGTTTTTTTAAAGTTATGATTGGGTGTTGTTTTTTAGAATTGTGAACAAAAAAACGCGCGTAGGTTCATGGAGAAGAAACAGTCGTGACAGCTTAAGTGATTGCAAAATTCTAAACAATCATTATTCATCAATATTAATCCTTGAAAGAGAAAGTGAAAATGATTACAGACCTCTGATGGAGAAATTTATCATTTCCCCATATTTATATCAAAATCCGTTCAAATTTTTCTTAGCAGAAAACCCATTAACTGCTTAATTTTATCTATTGCAAATCCACCATTGTTGGCCATTTTTCGCTATAACTCTGCTATTTTTCCCACTAAAATTGGTCATTTTTCCCACAAAAATTGGCCATTTTTCTATTACAACTCTGCTATTTTTCCCACTAAACTTGGCCATTTTCTGCTGCAACCTTTTTATCTTTCCCAATAAAATTGGCCATTTTTTGCTGCAACTCCACTATTTTTCCCACTAAAATTGGCCATTTTTCGCTGCAACTCCACTAGTTTTTCCATCAAAGCTAACTATTTCACGGTGCAACTTTGCCATTTTTCCCCCAACTTTTGTTATAACTCCGACAATATTGTTGTTGAAAATATCACTGAAATTATACCGCATCTCAAATGGATTTCCAACTAAATATTATTGTGTCATGATGAGATCTACTAAAGTCCCTCCAGAGGCCATGGGACTTCCTAGGATTGGGAATCATTGGTTCTGTCAAAACAGGAACAATTTGACAGGAGTCCAGGATTTTCTAGTAGCAGGGGAGTAGGTGCAACAAAGGTCTAGAGGAATAGCACTTGAGACATTAGCAAGATCCTAGGACCAGGTCTCTATCTTCCTAAAAAAATTCATTACATGTGAAGGAATATATAGAGTTGTTTACATTTATGATTGTGTCCTACTTTCTCACTTATGGCATGTCAGACACATAAACATGCCATTTTATATTTTAAGAACTTTTCAAAACATGGTGCATTATGTTAAGACATCCAGGAACCCATTGTCTTCTATCACAAACCATGGTTTAATCAAACTATTTGTGCAAAGATATTTAGCACAACATAACCTAACATGGGAATTTTTTCTTGTTGGAGCTGGGATGCATCGATCATTTGCAATAGGGCATATTGGGGACAGAGAGGTCGAACTTAGCTCCTCAGGTTAAGTTAGGGGGAGGGACAATGAGTTAGAAGTAAGTGGAAATGATTAGGAGGAATATTCAGGGGAAGTTGTAGCAGCAACAAACCCCATAGAAGAGATGGTTGTATCAACGGTGGAAATAGTAGAAGCCATTCCATTAGTAGTAGTAGTAGAAATGGAAGTGGGAACAGTTGTAGAAGAAGCAACAATAGAAGTTGGAGTTGCGAATGCGGTAGTAAAAGAAGGAAAAATTTTAGAAACTAGGGAAATAAGACCTTAAATTGTTGATATTGAAACTTCCTCTAAGATAAGAGGAACCATAATTGGGGAAGAGGAACCCTTAGTGGAAACATGAGAAGTCTATATCTTTCTTACACCACAAAGAAAGAGGAAAATATTGATTATCAAAGGAGAATCATCCAGGAGAAGAAGTACCAGGGATTCTTGGGCAGCAGAAGTGGAAAGTATTGAAATTCCCATTTTAAGACCTGGGTTACCCACTGAAACACAAAAACCAATGGGAAATTCACCTATGGAAGCAATGGTTACACAAGAACCTGCTGAAGGCCAACCTGAGTTAGAAATTTTGCAGTATGAAAATGAATTGTTAAAGGAGGATATGTGAGTACTTAGAGAAGAATTGGAAAAGTGGAAGTAAAAATAAAGAAACATGAATCCTAGAAACCTTGGAAGAAGTCGCTAATGAGTTTGAAAACCATACTTTCTATCCTAGAGAAGGAAGAACTGTTATGTCTTGAATGTGGGGATTTATTCAAGTTATCAGGATATAAAGTTGAGAAGATGGATATAACATCTTGGAAGCTGGCACATTCATATCAAAGAAGAGATGAGACATAGAATGTGGAATCAATATTGGAAGTGGATTTGATTCTTGAGAAGGAATTCTAAGAAGATGAGGCACTGAATCCTCAACACTTATGAAATACTGAATTTCTCCCTTTTGAAAGCCGTTCTGAGGAATTCAATTCACTTCTAGATCAAGAGTAACAATCAGGTGATATAGAGATAATTCATGAGACATTCCAACATCTCGAAGATATGAAGATAGAACAAGACATTGAAACACAAGAACCAGTTTTCTTCAATAATTTTTTTGAGACGACTATGTTAGAATTGAAGGAATTAAACATCGTTACATAAGAACCAATGTTTCTAAAAATAGTTGCTGAAACAACATTTCAAATTGAAAATATCAAAACTCAGGAAACAACAACACTAACTATAAGTTCCCAAACTCAAGAGGAAGCAGTTCATACTATAAGCATTCAAACTTAGGAATCAGTAAATCAGACTATAAGTGTTCAAACCCAGAAAGCAACAACAAAGGTGGAGGTTCCAGAATCTCAGGAGCTAGCCATAGATATGAATAATCAAGAATTGGTAGAATAAGTGTCATTATTAAAGCTTGAGGTAAGTAAGTGTGAGCATCATGCAAGCCAAATTGATAAAGGAGTGATTTCCCGTATCGAGCATAAAAATATCATCCAAGAGTTAAGGGAAAAATGGGTTGAAGAAATATTCTTTTAGAAAATTCGGTGGGAGAATATGCAAGATAATTTAAAGGAGTTAAGGGGATCTGAATCTATAAAGAAAGAAAAAGAACAGATGTTCACCTTAACTCATTAATTATTGAGCTGCAGAGCCCCGTCTCTGTCCCATCCTATATTCATTTTTTAAGAGATGACTCTGTTCAAAATGAAGGCTTTAAAAGAAGGGAGGCCTTGTCAAATTGTAACACCTCCTTAGTTCTTGGAAACTTTCACCGTCACTAGATTTTCTGAGAAAAATTTTCTATGTGAGTTATACTTACATGAGATGGCTTGTTTAATGGACTCCCAAGCTAACCCAATTACCCTTATTGGGGATATTCATTTGAGATCATTCACCTCTTTTTTCACCAATCATGTGGATTGGTGGAGTGCCTGACAAACCATTCAAAGGAATGAAGATAGCTCCACTCTGTGGATTCATGGTGAACCTAAAGCTCCTATCCCTTTGATTGCCATGTATAAGAAATATATTTCATATCTGGAGAAATTCAATCAGTTGGAGGTATTTCAATATAAATTCATCTCCACTTGTGTTGGTTTTATATCTCAGCAGCAAGACTATGCCCTGCAAGGGAGCATACAACAATAAGAGTTTTCTCTCATATCCTCAAGGGAAAAGGGCCCGTACTGATTTGAAAATTTTAAGTATGTTTTTTATAGAGTTCCTGGTTATGTCAAATGTATGGAGACTTGTGGTCCAAGCTGACTAGGTTTGAATTTTAGATTTCCTCTTATCCGGTGGCCAGATAGGAACTACAAGGGAACTTACAAGATGACAAAGAAAGCCGAAAGAGACTGATGGATTTATTTGATCATAAGTAATGTATTTTTGCAACCAGGGGAGAAACTGGAATCTTTATTCAACCTCACAAACTTTCATAGAAAAGGTCTTGAGTCCAATTCAGGTTCAAACTAGTTCGAATTGTTGCATGAGGACATGAAATGAGATAGTTGGGCCTTGATATTACCCCTTTTTTCTCTAATCTGTTTTACCTTTTCTCCCTATTCTTTCCCCCTATTTTACAGCTGAATCCTTATATTTTCCACACAAACAAACATGAATACCTCAAGTATAAATCATTATTTCTTATTTCATTTTATGCTTGGTTTTACTTACAATCATGAATTTTACCTTTCATTTGTGCTGATTTTTCAATGATTTGTAAGATGGATTCAGAATCGTTGGGTGTCCCAACTACAAAAACTTGTCACATTAAAAGATTAGTACTACTTGGCATCAGCTTCTTGTTCAATGACCCGATCCAATATGTTGGTGAAGGAATATGAGATTCTCCTTGACGCATATAGATGAAACTCCCCAAGTATCTTCCGCACTAGTTGGGCATGTTATTTTTTTAAACAACTTGAATTAAAATTTCATTGATTTATGAGATAATATTATGCAATGTAAATTATAGTTCTAACTGTTATGTTTAATTCGTATGCCTGAAGATCGTATATCTTCATGGATTCCTGATATTGATGTAACTAAATGGTTCCATTCTTGTATAAGTATGCATACGCAATGAGATCCAAGGGTTGGAAATTTGTAAGAGACTATAGCAGAGTGACTGTAGCTGTATTTTGATGAAAATTAATAAAGGCATAACAATTCTTAGATTTTTTGTATATTTTGTGAGCTTTCAGTAGCATCTTTGTTCGAAGGCCAGGGCCCGCCTTCTTATAGAGTCATTTGTATTATTATATGTTTTTAGTTTAGTTATTTATGTTCAATGTAGAATTTCAGTTTGATATAGTTATAGTTAGCTAAAACTACATTCATTAAGTAATTTCATTATCAGGTTTCCTTTTGGCTTGTTGTAGTGGTGTGGTGTGACAGTCGACTATGTAGTTAATTCTTTATTTTGTGCAGAAGTATGTTCTTAATTGTTTCATACTCGCTCAACTCTTTTATTGTGTGTTATTTGTCTTTCTTAGAGTTTTCCCAAATTAGATAGGTCATTTTATTTGATGAAATTTCTTCTTTGATTAATGATTAGTGATTGTTATGATTTGATAATATAGGCTTCCATTTTCTACAAGAGAAATTCTAGGTTGATTTATCCTCATACTATAAACCTTAAGATTGATATGATAGGAAATAGAGGTTCTTTTCAATTCCTAGATTGGTAATTCCATTTGATTCTTCACAAAGAGCTAAGTTGGTTGAGTAGTGATTAGAATTGAGTGATTTTCATTTTATTCATTAGCTACTAAAAATGTTTATGCGTATACTTTTATAATTTCCTTTTAAATAAACAAACTTCCCTAGGTTGACAATTAATATTGAACACTTTGATTATTAAGAAATTAATGAGTATATAGAGTTCCCAATAGTGGTTACCAAGCCATGGTAATTGTTTTTTGTTTAAACACCAAAATACAAGGAGTCTCTTGACAGATCTAGCTTATTCAGTTTCCAGGTAAGACCTGTGTGTGGCATTACACCTTACAGGGGAAGTGGTATTGTTTCAACTATGTTTTTTTTGTTACTTTAAAAAACAAAAAAATTGTATATGTTATATATATTTGTATAGACTCGCTAATAAACAATCTACATTCAAGGTTATTGTTGGTTTGACGATCATGAAATAGAAAAATGTTTTCCATGAGGCTTATCATAATATTCCCTTCTTTGCTTAAATCTTGTTTACAAGGATACCTTATTATTTTTGAAACTATTTAGTTTGTTGATCATCATTATCAATGGTTGTGGGACTAGAAGATGACAGCTATACATATCACTTTTCCTATATCTGGTTGTATTTTCTTGAATTCAATGTTTTGTTATAAACTTAAATATTGTTCTAACTGATACATCTTATTTGAAATTTTTTATGTTAATATGTATAGAGATAACTGCTTCTCCCAAGGAGTCACCATTTGTTGTTGGCAGCAATAGATCCCATTTTAACAGCTTAAAATGGGATCCCCATTCATTCATTAAATTGGATTAGAAATCCATAATTTTGTTATGGGGGTTTTCATCATCCCTACTATAAGTAATGTGTTTTGGTATTAATAAAATTTCCTTCACAAACCTTGTTTTTTTGGTTTTACATATTTCAAAAACACTCTTTTTATTTCATATTTTTTGTCTTTCCGCAACCCACATTTTGCAACTGCAAAGTGGATTATGGAAGTCATTTTTTCATTGTTTTTGGAAATCGTTTCCCGCATTCCGCAACCCACAAATACGGATTGTGGATATGAGAATTTTTTTTGGTTTAATAGATTATTGTTTTTCCCCAACTCGCAAATGCAATTGTGGATGATGAAAAACCTTTTGTAAATAAAGTCTTATTTTTCGGTTCCGCCTTCCGCATCCCGCAATGCGGATTGCAGAAAGAGGAAAATTATTTCATGTTCAAATTTCATTTTACTTCTGCATTTTCTGAAACCACAATGTGGATTGCAGAAAGTGAGGACCTGCACCAATATTTTTGTGGAAATTGGTTTTTTACCTTCTTGTTCAAAAACAAAGCTGACAAAGATATCATCTTCAGGTGAGGACCCTACTTCATGGGTCCTCATGGTTTATATCTAAACCAATGGAGCGTATATTTTGACTCAGAAAAGGATGTGTCGTTGGCATTCCCGATTTGGGTTTTCCTCCCACATCTCCCCTTGCACTACTGGAATGATGAAACTCTAGAATTAATAGGGAACTCTCTTGGAAATTATATAAACAAAGAGGAACCAAAGGGTCCTTTGTTTTCCTGTTCAAGGATCTGTGTGGAAGTAGATTTGGATACAAGCCTTCCAGAATCTATAAATCTATATATGGATGGATGAGAACACATGCGAAATACATATTATGAGCAAATACCATTCAAGTGGAATAAGTTCCATGAATACAAAAAAATTGTTTAAAATTTCACAAAATTTGTACAAGAAATTCGAAAAAAAATAAAGAGGAAGGAGCCATAGATAAGCAAGGAAAATCCTAAAGAAGGAAAAGAAGCCTCAACCAGTAACCAATTCTAGACACTGCACATGGAAGAGGGATAAATCCCACCCTTGGAAACAATATCAGTAAAAATAGAAGAATAAAAGATCCATGCATCCACGAGTATCCCTCCCTCGTCTCCCAGAATTCCTTTAATGAGATGATTCCACTATTGTGGAAATGTATAACGAAAAAAATTGAGAAATATAGATAAGCACAAGTATTGTCATGTCCCCAATTAAATAATTTCCAAATAAGACTATTTGCAAATAATGTTTCACCAACCTACTAGTTCCCTATGTTGAGATGGAGACATAAATTTGGTAATAAGGGGATATGGGACCTAAAATGACTTTAGTTTACCATATTCACATTTAAATGGGTCACATAAATGATAAATTATAATAAAATAATGTGGCATTAGTTCATGAAGAAACTTGGAATTTTGTGGATCCTTTGGGTGAATAGATTTCCCGCACTCTTGGCATGATATTCATCTAAATTCGAACACATGGGAAATGTAACATTATTGGATGGTTATGTGGTGTAAAATATCATATAATGATCCAAGGAATTCTAATTGGTAAAGTAGGGTAACTCACATGGAAGAGGAAGATACTAGAAGACAAGGTGTGCCACTTGGAAGGAGATTCTATGCACTCTATGACAACAAATGATGGAAGATTCTATGATAGGTATGACAAATTCAGACCTGATTGCTGAAATATGATAAATATGACATGAAAAGGATAAAAATACCCACCAAGAGATCTAAATTGGGAGTTAGATGAAACCATTTGAATTGGGGAAAGAACTGGAGCATGAAGAGGAAGACAAGTGTCATGAAAGTTACTAAACCACTGATATGAGTTGGAGGAATACCATGGAGGGAAATTCGATATCAGGAGGACTCATGAAGTTAATAAAAGGATTTCATGAGGAAGGAGAATATATTGTTATCATTTTTTAATTGGACTTTGGAATTTTGGAGAGTTTTTGCTTGTCCAGTGCACTGTGAGTGTTCACTCTCCCTGCTTGTGAACCCAATTCGAGGGAGTTGGCTTCCTTTCCAAATTGGTTGATGGATTGGAGATTCAGACCTCTCATTGGATATTAATGAAGCATTTTTATTTTTAGGTTTAAATTCCATACATTCAAATTCTCATCTATCTCCCCATTCTCTCAGTCCTTCTTCTCCATTCCCCCACACTCTCATGTTGATGGCGCACTTGTTGGACTGGTGCTTGCTCTTTGATGAGGATAGTTGATGCCCAAGATATGGATTATAATTTATGGATCTGTAATAGCATTTCCATATGCTCTGTAATTCGAAATATCATAAATACATGTAAGAAAGGCTTGTCTTCCCCAAGCTCTTGAATAACTAGTTTTGATGGATTTGGCTTCAATCTTGAAGTGATTTTATATCATATATGTATGAGGAATTATGAGTTTTATGATGTTGGGGAAGCCATATATTATTAAATACTCTGTATTTTAATTCCCATATTATATTCAGCTCAAAATCCTAGAATCTCCTATGTTGAAAGCTTGCATACTCATGCCCTTGTATCACTAGTCTTCATGGAATTTTGGCTTCAATCTTGAAGTAGTTTTTTACCAGATTTATATGAGATACATTTTAGGATTTTTAGGATTTTTTGATAGAAATATATGATGTATTACTCTATAATTTCATTTCCATATCCTCTATGGGTCGAAATCGAAGAAACTCATGTGTGAAAAACTTGCATTCTCCTTGTTGCCTCCTTTCACACACCTGGGTCACATGCCAGAAATATTCAAGCCACTTGGTGTGTCCTTGGGGGCAAGTCTTGAGTCAAGGCTATCACCTTGTTCTTGACTCCTCCGTTTAGGCTCAACTCCTAACGAAGCCAAGGGGGGTAGACCCTATTAAGTTACTAAGGAAAAATTATTTAGTATGGTGATGTTAAACTGAATGAGTTACTTAGGAGTTTGAAATTTAACCATAAACAACCATAGATGACAAGATACAAAAAGAGCGCATGAAAGCACAATCCTGAGACACAATATATATATATATATATATAGCAAGAAAATAACTAGTGCCTTAAAATGGAGTCAAAAGATAATCAATGTACTTGCATGTGCTTGGAGTGAATGTTTTGCGATTGCCTCTTGATACATTTTAAGTTAATGTGAAATATGATTTGATTAAAATTAGGCGAAAGGGGGGGGGGACTCCAGATATACCCAAGAGTACTTGGAGTATGTCAAAAACTAAACGGTCACAGCTACCCGCAAGGAATATGTGGGCTGAATGGAGTCTCTGAGGCTATTGTTCATAATGCACCTGCAGGTGTAAAACAGATTGGTGCCCCGAGGTCACTTTTCAGGAGTTCCCACTTCCTTTGGGTATTTTTCCACCGTAATAGTTTGATCTAGGTGTTGGATTTTCACCTGATGCTTTGTCAATTTGGGAGAGTGAATCCTAATTATTCTAGTCACTCAAATTCTTTTGATACAGTTTGACTGATCGTATGAACCGCATCCAAGTGCAGAGCATACACACCAAAGTCTTGTCAATTTTAGTAAATTTGAGATGGGTGTTCTTGTTAAAAAAGAAAACCCTCCGGAACCGCTTTCAATCCAAGTGGATCTCAATAGGGGAATCAACGAGGGGTTAAATTTATTAAAATTGAAGAAACAATGGATGAAAAAAAAAACCAAGATACACAATGTTGGTTCTCTAATTAGTCCTACCACGCATCTCTTTCCCCTTTCGGGTTAATCAAGAAGTTGTGGGGTAAGTATTAAATTACATTGAAACCTTAGATATGGAATATGGAATTGATAATAAATCAAATTATACTACCATGTATATTATAAATATGCCATATTGCAGGAAAAAAAAGGAACGAAAAGCAAAAAAAGACACGGATGCAAATCCCCCCAGGGGGGATGGTGAATAGGCTCGAAAGAGCCTATTCAAAAGGACTTTTTATTTTTATTAGCAGAGATTTACAATATCAGAAAATTGAAATTGATGCACTTTTTTCCTTGTTATCTGGGATCCAAAGGCTTACAACAAGCTTGTAACAAGCTATAATTAAAACACAGCGGTGGGGGAAGCCTTTGAGAAGCTCTGGTTCGTCCAAGAGTTGGAAATGGGCAGAGTGTCCTTCTCTTTTTTGTTAGACCTGATAAAAAACAGTGAGCAATTAAAATCAAATGTGCCCAAACACACTTTAAAAGTGTTTTGGGTCACCACACTAGTTACCGAAAAAAAACTAAGTAAAAAATTGTTAAGTTGGGGTAATCTAGTTTTGCAAAAAAAAGGAACCAAGGAAAGAAATATTTCCTTGGGATATTGGCTTGCTGTTTGGGCAGCCAATGATATGTGCACTTTTATTTCAGAATATGAAACTTTAAAGTATAGCAAAGGAAACTACCTTAAAAGGAAGCTACAAATTTTCTTTAAAATGCTTGCAAAAACAAGGATAATTTCAGCTAGATCTCTTAAAATATGACTTTATATGCGAAACAAAACTAAGATATAAACTTAAGAAAGGATATTACTAAATAGATCTATATGTAATTTTCTTTGTGAGACATATCTAAGCAATAACATTCTTTAAAAGTAACCAATTTGAAGAGAAATTAAGATTTTCAAGGAGGAAGAGAGAGATAGAGTGTTGGAAGCCTGGGAATGTTGGGATTTGGAGTCTACTTTGGTGGAAAACCAAGGGACTATGTCATTCAGAAGATATTGAAGATGAGGAAGATGCAAACCAGCTCAACCTCTTCTACAAGCGATATCACCTGCAACTTAGAAATCCTTGCACAAACAGATGGTTAAAACATAGGTGTTGCTAGAAGAGATAATTGGAAAGCATGCAATTAAACTTAAAATACATACAACTCCAATAGATTTGAAACAAGCAGCAGTAAGAGCATAAATAAAACTAGAATAAACTCTTACCCTAACAAGAGGGAGCTCTCTCCTTCAAGGCCAACAATTAACCAGCAAAAGCAGTGATAAATAACACAGATTATACCTCATTAGCATTTAACAATCACCATACACACGTGAGGAGAATCACACCATAGATCTTGCCTCCAAAGCTTCTTTATTCTAGAATAATAAACAATACAATACAAGGGAAACATCACCTTAATCCCAGTTCTAACTTAGCTTGGAAGAGGTATCCTGAGCTTTATTTATACGAAAAAAGGAGATCCAGCCTAGGGGGGCACAAATCCCAAGGAGATATACCACTGTAGTTGAAGGAGAGTCCATCAATGTCTGATCTATGTCTAGATAAGCAAGATCTGAGTCTCACTAAGTGCAATTGTCAATCGGTGGGTTGATCTGACGGACACCTCAACCTGTTGACTAAAGCATCCACCAAAACTCATCTAGATGAGCCCAAACGTGTGGAGGAGTGAGGGAGGGAGAAATTCCCCATAAAGGATGCTGAAGTTCAACTCTGGATTTGTCCAGATCACCTCCTTAAGTCAAGGATTTGTCAGATCTAGTCAATTAGGTTCAAATCTGACTGATTTCAATCAAATAAGTTGAGAATCCACTTATCTAGGATTTTGGATTTGCTCCATTATTCATCAATTTATTAATTAAAACAATCAATAATTGATTTTTTGGGGCTTTTTGACCTGAGTGATGGAAAATCACTCAAAACTAGGAAATAACGGGTCCATGGGTTTACATGGTGCTCTTAGCTTGAAAATGAGCACATACATGACTGAAACTGATTATTTGGCCCACCTTTATTACAAAATCAATTTTTCCAATTAAACTATTAAACAATAGCCTAAGTTTTGGAAAAAATAAATTTTAATAAAAAACACTAAAAAGATTTAAAAAATAAAAAAGTTGAAAAAACCTAGAGGGACTTAGACATGTTCATATGACTCGACCATGATGCCTAGCATTTTTATACATTGACACATAGACTCTAATAACCTCAATAGGACTAAATGCCAAGCTGACCACCCCAACTTTGGAGGTATGGAGTGAAAAACTTACAAATTATCAGTCGTTTATTCAACAACCAATAATAACCAAGGGAAAAAACACCCTAGGCTGATCGGATTGATAAAAATATTCTAAGAGATAGAGTCTTTTATAGACACTATCATGCTAGAACATTTATTAAAATTCCCCCATGGGGTATGAACATGTGAGATAGTACAACAAAGCTTCCCAGAAGTAAGACTGAAGGTCTTCTGAAGTCTGAACAAGTTATCCTTGTCCGGTTCACCAGGCTCACTTGATAAAAAACCACTAAGTACAACTTAGGTGGTAACATTCTGGCTCCAAATATAGGACGTGTGCTCAATCTGGTCATAGGGAAAGGAGAGGATACGAGAACACCAGAATCTCTGGTTTATACACCCTGTAAAAACATCTCAACTTGACAAGGAAACGTCAGTAGCACAAGCTTTATATAAAAACCAAATGAACCACTAAGCTGATTTATTTAAACAAAATAAATGTAACTAACTAATTTTTTCTGTTATTTTTTTATTATAGCTAAGTACAAAACATATATGCAGAAAGTAAATGCTCTCTTTTAGGAGCTTATTTTCCTACTCTAAGCATGATATAAACAAGTTAGGTGTAATCAACCTCCAATGTAACCACCAAAGCATTTTATTAACATAACAAAAAAATTCCTTGTCTTTGGTTACCAACCAAAGTAAGGATACCTTATTCAGAAAATGGAAACCTGCCTGATGATTCAGAATGGGTGGGATGGATGGGAGATCATAGGCATGCATAATATCGTCAAACTTCCTCCCAAACTGGTAATTGCTTGCACATGCTGCTTCTATCCATGACTGGACAGGGTTGATATACAAATCAGAGTGATGAGGTAGATTTAATACACCATCATACTGATCATCGAGGCTTACTGGATGATAATTCCTTATATAAGCCCCATGTGGATCCATATCATGAGGAGACTCTATATGTGAAGATGATAGTTGAGACCGGTATTCTACTAACTGGATCACCTCTGTCTTTTCATAACACTGCTTCTCCATGTCTTCATTATTGATACCTTTGTGCAGCTTTGCATGATATGACTCTGAATGATCATATAAGAGTTTTGAATGCTCCTCTTCCATTCTAGGATTTTCCCAGGTCTCTAGATCCATGTTCTCTCCTTCAGATATGCCATAGATAGAAAAATCGACAAAACCATCAAAAGTTTCTAGTTCATTATTTTCCTCTTTATTCATGTCATAGACTGGATTTTCCATGAATGTCCAGGACTCCTCATCAACATATTTGTTGGAGATAAGGGAGTCTGTGTCATATGTCTCATGCTCCAAGTTATACGTGTCCTCATTTTCATACTCATTTTTTTCAAATAAAAGGTCACAAGGCAGTAAACCTTCCATATTGTCATCGTTATATGGAGAACACGTAGGAGTCCCATCATCTACATTACAGTTTTCATCATAAGTTTCACTATAAGATTCCATAATGGCTTCATCCTTAAGATTGCACTGTTTAGCTGGTGACAAAGGGTAGGCCTGGCCTACCATGTATACATGATCAGTCTCGCCTGATGTTGTTTCCTAATTACTAACCTCGGCCATTCCATGTTCTATAACCTGGTTTTCTACATAGCAAGTGCTTTCTTGGTGGAATTGATCAGAAGGTCTACACCATAGAATGACTTCTTCTACCAGGTTAGTTGAGTCTAATTGGTTTGGAATCTTAGGTTCTTGCTGAGGAGCTTTCTTATGATACACCTGATTTTGTTTAGGCTGAAAGCTCCTAGGTCCATTATTTCTTTCCGTTGTGGTTATTCTGTTCTGAATATGATTCAGTTGTGTAGACTTATTTGCCATGATTTGGTTTTGACTAGTAACCAATTCTTTTATCATGTTAGTTACCTTTTCCATGGGATCTTTGGAGGTTTCCTTTTCCTCTAATTCTATGGCTTTTACCTTTTCTTTGTTGTATGAAGTGTTTCCCCTAGTGTAACATGGAATGTTGGATTTGCCTAAAGACTGCATATTCTTTTCTATTTTCTCATCCAATTCCTGAGCAGTTTTAAGATCGGTCAGCTCTTTGTCTCTTAATTGGTGCCTCAAATCACCAGTGAAAGATTCTATGTAAGATATGAGGATGGAGGCATCCCTTGGATTGATTTCTCTAGGGAGGTCTGCAACCAAACGCCTAAAATTAGTGTTAAATTCATCCATGATTTCATGCTCCATCTTCTTTATGTTATGAAGGGTAGCAAGCAGATGTCTTGGTTCTTTCTTTTCACCCCATTTCTTATTAAAACCCTCTAGGAATTCACTAAGAGTTTTATATGAATCATCATCTAGGTTGAAGTACCATTCTTCAGCATCATCTTCTAAGGATAAAGAAAAGAGCTTCATTTTGACATCATCATGGTCATGGGAAACATCATTGCAATAATTGACCAGGTGCTTTTCAAACTTTCGAAGGTGAGACTTGGTAGTGATGGCATTATTGCCTTGAAATATGGGGACCTTCTTGATAGCATCTTTTGGAATGGCATGGGGAGCACCTGCTATCTGAGAAAATTCAATGGGTTTGAACAATTTTGCCATTTCTTAAGATTGGTGAACATGACTCTCTACAAATATGTAATGGATATTTGAGAGGGATTGCTCTCCTATATTTTCAAGGTTTCTACAGGAAGTCTGCCTATTCAATCTTTCCCTAATAAACCTTTCGAGATCAGGGAGAGGATTGAATAATTGTCGACAGTTTCTTTGGGTAGAAATTATTGAAGGGATGTTAGGCAGTGGAGTCGCCAGATGGATCGATTTTTAATTTTTATGTTTTTTAAAGACTAGATCAATCAAAATTTTTTATATTTTTAATTGCTTAGAAAAACATTAAGCTAAGTTATACCCAGGAATAAAAAGATTTGTCCCCGGCAACGGCGCCAAAAAGTGTTGCCACCTTTCACACACCTGGGTCACGTGGCAGAAATATTCAAGCCACTCGGTGTGTCCTTGGGGGCAAGTCTCGAGTCAAGGCTGTCACCTTGTTCTTGACTCCTTCGTTTAGGCTCAACTCCTAATGAAGCCAAGGGGGGTAGACCCTATTAAGTTACTAAGGAAAAATTATTTAGTATGGTGATGTTAAACTGAATGAGTTACTTATGAGTTTGAAATTTAACTATAAACAACCATAGCTGACAAGATACAAAAGGAGCACATGAAAGCACAATGCTGAGACACAATATATATATATATAGAAAGAAAGAAAATAACTAGTTCCTTAAAATGGAGTCAAAAGATAATCAATATACTTGCATGTGCTTAGAGTGAATGTTTTGTGATTTCCTCTTGGTACATTTTAATTTAATGTGAAATATGAGTTGATTAAAATTAGGCAAATGGGGGGGGGGGGGTCTCCAGATATACTCGAGACTACTTGGAGTATGTCCAAAACTAAACCATCATGGTTACCCACAAGGAATATGTGGGATGAATGGAGTCTCTAAGGATATTGTTCATAATGCACCAGCAGGTGTAACAGAGATCAGCGCCCCGAGGTCACTTTTCAGGAGTTCCTACTTCCTTTGGGTATTTTGCCACCGTAATGGTTTGATCTAGGTGTTGGATTTTCACCTGATGGCTTCTCAATTTGGGAGAGTGAATCTTAATTATTCTAGTCACTAAAATTCTTTTGATACAGCTTGACTGATCAGATGAACCGCATCTAAGTGCAGAGAATACACACCGAAGTCTTGTCAATTTTAGTAAATTTTGAGATGGGTGTTCTTGTTATAAAAGAAAACCCTCCAGGAACCTCTTTCGATCCAAGTGGATCTCAATTGGGGAATCAAGGAGGGGTTAATTTTATTAAAATTTAATAAACAGTTGATGAAAAAGAAAACCAAGATACACAATGTTGGTTCTCTAATTAGTCCTACCACGCATCTCTTTCCCCTTTCAGGTCAATCGAGAAGTCATGGGGTAAGTATTAAATTACTTTGAAACCTTAGATATGGAATATGGAATTGATAATAAATCAAATTATACTACCCTGTAGATTAGAACTACGCTAGATTGTAAAAAAAAAAAGGAACGAAAAGCAAAAAAATACATGGACACAAATCCCCCCACGGGGGGTGGTGAATAGGATCGAAAGAGCCTATTCGAAAGGAAATTTTCTTTTTATTAGAAGCTATTTAAAATATCAGAAAATTTAAATTGATACACTTTGGTCCTTGTTATCTGGGATCCAAAGGATTACAACAAGCTTGTAACAAGCTAGAATTAAAGCACAGCGGTGGGGGAAGCTTCCGAGAAGCTTTGGTTCATCCAAGAGTCGGAAATTGGCCAGAGTATCCTTCTCTTTTTTGTTAGACCTGCTAAAAAATAGTGATAAAAAAAAATAAAATGTGCCCAAACACACTTTAAAAGTGTTTTGGGTCACCAAACTAGTTACCGAATAAAACCTAAGTAAAAAATTGTTAAGTTGGGGTAATCTAGTTTTGCAAAAAAAAGGAGCCAAGGAAAGCCTTCCTTGGGATCTTGGCTTGATGTTTGGGAAGAAAATTAGATGTACACTTTTATTACAGAATATTAAACTTTAAAGTATAGAAAAGGAAACTACCTTAAAAGCAAGCTACAAATTTTCTTTAAAATGCTTGCAAAAAAGAGGATAATTTCAGCTAGATCTCTTAAAATATGACTTTATATGCAAAACAGAACTGAGATATAAACTTAATAAAGGATCTTACTAAATAGATATATATGTAATTTTCTTTGTGAGACATATCTAAGCAATACGATTCTTTAAAAGTAACCAATTTGAAGAGAAATTAAGATTTTGAAGGAGGAAGAGAGAGAAAGAGTGTTGGAAGCCTGGGAATGTTGGGATTTGGAGTCTGCTTTGGTGGAACACCAAGGTAATATGTCATTCAGAAGATATTGAAGATGAGGAATATGCAAACCAGCTCAACCTTCTACAAGCGATATCACCTGCAACTTATAAATCCTTGCACAAACAGATGGTTAAAACATAGGTGCTGCTGTAAGAGATAATCCAATAGATATGAAACAAGTAGTAGTAAGAGCATAAATCAAACTAGAATAAACTCTTACCCTAACAAGAGGTATCTCTCTCCTTCAAGGCCAACAATTAACCAACAAAATCACTGATAAATAACATAGATTATACCTCGTAAGCATTTGACAATCACCATCCACACATGAAGAGCATTACACCATAGATCTTGCCTCCAAAGCTTCTTTAATCCAGAATAATAAACAATACAATACAAGAGCAACAACACCTCAATTCCAGTTCTAACTTAGCTTGGAAGAGGCAACCTAAGATTTATTTATACAGAAAAAGGAGATCCAGCCCAGGGGGGTGCAAATCCCAAGGAGATAGACCACTGTAGCTGAAGGAGAGTCCATCAATGCCTAATCTGTGTCTAGCTGAGCCAGATTTGAGTCTCACTGAGTGCAACTATCAATCGGGGGATTTATCTGACTGACACCTCAACCTATTGACTGATGCATCCACCCAAACTCATCCAGACGAGCCCAAACATGTGCAGGAGAGAGGGAGGGAGAAATTCCCCATAAATGATGTTGAAGTTCAACTCTGGATCTATCTAGATCACCTCCTTCAGCCAAGGATTTGTCAGATCCAGCCAATTTGGTTCAAATCTGACTAATTTCAATCAAACTGGTTGAGAATCCACTGATCTACGATTTTGGATTTACTCCATTATTCATCAATTTATTAATTAAAATAATCAATAATTGATTTTTTCGAGGCTTTCTGACCTGAGTGATGGAAAATCACTCAAAACTAGGAAATAGCAGGTCCATGGTTTTACATGGTGCTCTTAGCTTGAAAATGAGCACCTACATGACTGAAATTGATTATTTGTCCCACTTTCATTACAAAATCAATTTTTCCAATTAAACTATTAAAAAATAGCCTAAGTTCTGGAAAAAATAAATTTTAATAAAAAACACTGGAAAAATTTAAAAAATAAAAAAGTTGAAAAAACCTAGGGGGACTTAGACATGTTCATATGACTCAACCATGATTCCTATCATGTTTATACATTGACACATAGACTCTAATAACCTCAATAGGCCTAAATGCCAAGCCGACCACCCCAACTTTGGAGGTATGGAGTGAAAAACTCAGAAATTATTAGTCATTTATTCAACAACCAATAATAACCAAGGGAAAAAACACCCTGGGATGATCATATTGATAAATAAAGTCTAAGAGACTAAGTCTTTTACAGACGCTATCATGTGAGAACATTTATTACAATTCCCCCATGGGGTATGAACATGTGATATAGTACAAAAAAGCTTCCTAGAAGTAAGAATGAATATCTTCTGAAGTCCGAACAAGCTATCCTTGTCCGGTTCACCAGGCTCACTTGATAAAAAACCACTAAGTACAACTTAGGTGGTAACACTCCTACCATTGGGTAACTAGTTTCCATGACTTTGGCTTCAATCTTGAAGGAGTCTTGTATAATATTTGTATGAGGGATGTTATATGGGTTTTATGATTTTTTAACAGGCCTATATTTTTTGTTTCTCTGTAATTTCATGTACCTATGCTCTATGGTTCTAAATCCAAGAAATCCATATGTGAAACTTTTGCAATTCCATGCTACTAATTCACTGGTTTTCATGTATTTGACTCCCATACTGAATGAGATGTATACCATACTTGTATGAAGGGATTTACATGTTGTTTAATAATTTTTTGGAATCATTTTTTATTATGTATATGGTTCCTATATTTCACATACCGATATGAACCTTTAAGTCTACCTTTCATATGTCAAAACCGAGCTAGTTATGTAATTTCCCCATAGGCAATTTCACTGAAAGTTATCAAATGAATGTAGAAATATATAAAAAGTTTGAAGAAATAATAACCATGTGTAATTATATTCCATGATTTCTTATATCAATCCCCATACTCTTCTTACGAATTTGGGCGGTCCATAAATGAGTTCGGAAGCCCAGTTGGCCTACACCATAAGGGGGTTTCATCACAATTTCCTAGTAATTTTTGGTCCTTTTGTCATCATCCCCAAACAAGGTTGAAAATATATAAAGTATGATATAAAGTAACCATAAAAAAACTTGGGATTTTTTAAGAATCACCATACCATATCCTTCAAATTTGGGACCATTTGGTGAAATTCAGAACCCTCTAGAGTCATGACTAGTTAAGCTCAAATTTTGCCCAATTTGTGCATTTCTCCAAAAATTCCAAAAAGGGACATTAAAGTGGTATCAGATCATGGTATTGGAGCATATTTAAGTTATGTATGATAAGTATGAATTTAAAAAATTCATCAAGTCATATGTTGATGATACGACCAAGCAAGTCATGCAAGGATTAGAATTGATGGCTAGCCAACTTAAGGGTAAGATGTTAGCAGGTTGTAGTACAAGCTTCCATCATGGAGAGACACATAATACCATTACTTTTGAATAATTTGATGATCTTTTTAATGGATATAGTAACAATAATTCAAATTTGAAATCATTAAGGTACAATCAACCATTCACAATTTTTGAGGAGCATGAAATGAGAAAAAATCAGCCAAGATACACCATTAAACAAAGAAACAAACAATCATGAAGTCAAGAATCAATTACCTTAAGGTGATTGCAGAGAATAACATAAAGAGGAAAGTTAAAACAAGCACACAATCCTTACTGGTGGGGGTTGCGCAAATCAAAGAGATATATTGATGGACCATTGAACTATGAAATATTACTTATTGGTGGGTGCTCGCAACTCTATGTTTGTGACATAGAGATCATATTTGAAAATGTTTCTACAATCCAAATTTCTCATAATAATGAATATTAATACCTTTTGACAGATAATGAAGAACCAATATCAACTTCCCCATCACCACTTGAGCTTCAAGAAGTTGATCAAATCTAGAAGAAAGAAGAAGAGGAGGTTCACTCCCATGAACCATCCTTCATTGAAGGGTATTGTAATATGATTTAAATTCATATACATGCATTCCTTAGCATACTCCATGACACTAAAGCATTGGTTTCGAATTCTAGTTGGAAAATTTCTTCATTGGAGGAGCCATCCTTCCTTAAAGACATGGAGAAGATTCAAATATCAGTGTGCAACGTCGAAGGTAATTTCATGTCTTTACTTTTTGATAGAAACAATTTGGCTTAGCTTAATGAATGGTTACATGAAGAATACTTGAATAATAATGAGGATATTCATAAGCTCAAAATTCAAAATAAGAAAATTCTTGATAGGTTGCAATATACTTCTTCATCCTCCTATGTTTCAAATTGTCATATGGTATATTTCTTGGAGGATTCTCATGACATGATGGATTGTAAGAAACATGAAAAATTCTAGGTTCTTAATTTGTTTGAATATTATATTTATGAGATTCAATCACTAGTTGTGATGGAAAAGGAACTCGAGTTGCCTCTTGAAGATGGGTGCATAGTTTTTGAAGAAGTGCATGATTCCAATACCTTGAAACCAACCGTTGGGGAAAGTTTTATATTTTTTAGGGAGGTGCATGTTCCTACTCTTATGGAACCTTCACATGATGAACATTTTTCACTTTCTAATCCTTTGGGTGAGTTGGTTATTTATCCTACATCCTACAATTACATATTTTGCAGCATTCATCCTAATGAAGTATGGGTGAAAGATTTATTTTTAATGGTGCCACATGAGGAGAATGAAAATTCTCTCTCCTTTTGATGATGGAATTATTATAGAACCAAATTATTTACATTTTCAGAAGCATCCTTTGTTACATTATGATGATACACATCTACATGGGTGCACCTATGATGTTTACTTAAGTCACTCGAAGACTCATGCTTTTCTTTGCTCCTTTCCTAGTCCATTTGATGTTGGAGGAACTTCATCCCAAACTTGGGTGAAGAGATATATGATTGAAGAACATTATTATTGGCAGAAAAATCTTATGTTATTTCATTATGATATACATATTCATGGGTGTATTGATAAGACTTCTTTGAGCCACTTCTTTGAAGTCTTCATGTTTTCTTTGCTCCTTATTTGGTTCTTATTTTGGTGGAGGTTCTTCATTCACTTCTTGGATGAAATAACACATGGTTTATTATTATTTTGATGCATGTTACATTCATTTGGAAAAGAATTATAGGTCATGGGATCCTCACCTATGTAATTGGAGCATATCTGATATAATACTTGATGCTTGTGTGTATGGGCCACATGATGATCTACTTACTTGGATGTACAAGCACTTTCATGATTATTTGATGAGGTACCTTCTTGATGTACACTTGTATGATGTTTTTATGTACTTTCATGATATATATTTTGCACTCGTGAGGTTTGGAATGGTTCAATACAAGAAATGGGATCCTAGCATTTCCTGGTTTCATGTCACTTGGAGTAGCAGTTCGATTGTTGGCTTGAGAAAGCAAACCAACATTCAATTGTTTGAGTTCATCTTTGCATGGAAGTGTTCTAGTTTCCTATGTGGGAAACCTTTTAAGAGATGGATTCATTTTTCACATGCTTTGTGTTCGTTTCATTTCATCATAGACATTTCACACCATACATGTATCAGGATCATGTGAGACCGTGCGATCATTTTTGGTCTCATTGGTTTCAATTTTGGGGACAACAAGCAACATTGGAGATTTAGTCACCACTTGAGAAGATTATTGTAATCAGAGTATTGCAGAAGAAATCATGGTGGTTCCTCTATGATATTTTCTTGGAATCTTAAGAAACTCAAAGTTTGGTAACTCAGTACCAACTTCAAAGAATTATACAAAAGAAAAAAAGGGGTGAAAGTTCCAATTAGGTTTCCAAAATATGGAGGTAAATATTATTTGCACAAATTTGGTTTTTATGGATTTGATTAATCCATTTGGTTTAAATGGTTATTTTACATGATGTATAAATATCCAAAATCCACATATATTTACTTTTTGGAACACAAAATTGCAGTACATGAGTGCCACTACTAAAATTGCAGCTAAAGAAAATTACTGAGCAAAACCATAACAGAGCACTTGGTGCAAATGAAGGAGTACCAAAAGAGGATTCCACTTGAGAATATGAAAAATATTTCAGCATAAAATTTTTTAATTTATTGAGGAAAATAAATATTGAGTGGGGGGGATTTTGCATGTCCCCAATTAACTAATTCCCAAATAAGACTATTTGCAAATAATGTTTCACCAACCTACTAGTTCCCTAGGTTGAAATGGAGACATGAATTTTGTAAAAGGGTCTATGTCACCCAAAAGGAATTTAGTTTACCATATTAAAATTTAAATGGGTCACATAAATGATAAATTATAAGAGAATAACGTGGCATGGTTCATGAAGGCACTTGGAATCTTGAGGAGCCTTTGGGTGACTAGATTCCCCGCACACTTGGGATAATATTAATCTAAATTCAAACACATGGGTAATGTAACATTATTGGATGTTTATGTGCTGTAAAATATAATATAATGATCCAATTAAGTCTAATTGGTAAAGGAGGGTAACTCCCATGGAATAGGAAGAGACTACAATATAAGGTGTGCCACTTGGAAGGAGATTCTATGCACTCTATGACAGCAAATGATGGAAGATTCTATGACAGGTATGACAAATTCAGACCTAATTTCTGAAATATGAAAAATATTAAATGAAAAGGCTAAAATTATCCAGCAAGAGACTGAATTTGGGATTTATAGTCAACCATTCGAATTGGAGCATGAAGATGAAGACAAGTGTCATGATAGTTACTAAACCACTAAGATGAGTTGGGGGAATCTCATGGAGGGAAATTCGAATTTAGGAGGCCTCATGAAGTTAATAGAAGGATTTCATGAGGAAGGAGAATAACATTTTGATCATTTTTTAATTGGCCTTTGAAATTTTGGAGATCTTTTCCTTGTCCATTGCACGGTGAGTGTTCACTCTCCCTGCTTGTGGACCAATTTCAAGGGAGTTGGATTCCTTCCCAAGTTGGTTGATGGAGAGTCCAGTCATACCTATCATGGGATATTAATGAAGGATTTTTTTTTCTAGGTCGAAGTTCCATACAGTCTAATTCTCATCTATCTCCTCATTCTCTCATTCCTTCTTCTCCATTCCCCCACACTCTCATGTTGATGGCACACTTGTTGGAGGGGTGCTTGCGCTTTCATGAGGATAGTTGATTCCAAATATTTGAACTATGATTTATGTGTCTATAATGTAATTTAAATATTATATGTAAGTATAAATATAATAAATACATGTATGAAAGGCTTGCATTCCCCATGCTCTTGAATAACTAGTTTTGATGGATTTGGATTCAATCTTGAAGTGGTTTTATATCAGATTTGTATGAGTATTTTTATATGAGTTTATTGATATTTGTGAAGAAATATATTATTAAATACTACTTAATTCAATTCCTGTATTCTAATGAACTCAAAATAAAAGAAACTCCTATGTTGAAATCTTGCATACTCATGCCCTTGTATCACTAGTCTTCATGGATTTTGGCTTCAATCTTGAAGTAGTTTTATACCAGATTTGTATGAGAGATATTATATGATTTTGAGGATGTTTTTAAAGCCATATATGATGTATTAATCCTTAATTTCATTTCCATATCAGCTGTGGGTTTAAATCCAAGAAACTCATGTGTGAAAATCTTGCATTCCCCTACCATTGGGTCACTAGTTTCCATGACTGTGGCTTCAATCTTGAAGGAGTCTTGTAATATATTTGTATGAGTGATGTTAGATGAGTTTTATGATGTTTTGAAAGAAATATATGATGTGTTACTCTTTAAGTTCATTTCCATATTCTATGTGGGTCAAAATACAAGAGATCCATATGTGAAACTCTTGCAATTCCATGCTACTAATTCACTAGTTTTCATGTATTTGACTCCAATACTAAATGAGATGTATACTAGAGTTGTATGAGGAGATTTATATCGTGTTTAATACTGTTTTGGAATTAATATTGATTATGTATATGGTCCCTATATGTCACATCTTTATCTTAACCTTTAACTCTACCTTTCATATGTCAAAATCGAGCTAGTTATGTAATTTCCCCATAAGCAATTTCAGTGAAAGTTATCAAATGAATGTGGAAATATGTAACCATTTTATGGAAATAATAAACATGTGTAATTAAATTACATGAGTTCTTATAGAATTCCCCATACTCTGATTAAAAATTTTGGAGTTCCATACATTAGTTGGGAAGCCTAGTTGGCCTACACCATAAGGGTGATTTCATCATAATTTCCTAGTAATTTTTGGTCATTTTGTCATCATCCCCAAGCAAGGTTAAAAAGGTATAAAGTATGAGATAAAGCATCCATAAACCAATTTGGTATTTTTTAAGACTCACCAAACCATTTCCTTTCAAATTCGATACCATTTGGTGAAATTTGGAACACTCTAGAGTCATGACTAGTTAAGCTCGAATTTTTCCCAATTTGTGCATTTCTCCAAAAAATACAAAAAGGGACATTACAAGTATAAGGATAAATGTATATTTAGGTATGGGAATTGGTTTGATATAAACCATGTTTTGGGGTCAAACGTTATGGATTAGACCATATTTTTTTCTTTAGGGGTTCTTACACCATGTGTAAGGCCCGATAACATTGTAGATCCCCTATGAAGGTATATCTTTTTTAAACATATATAGAAGCCTTTTTAAATTTAGTGCATGATAGAAAGCCATGATAATGACCTAACCATGTTCCATGGAAAAAAAAACTAGGGAATTAGGTTATAGCTATTGATTTCAAGTCGCATGAACAATGTGTAGGGCCTTGAGCTACCGCATATAACCTAATATAGTACAATGATTATTTAGAGTAAAAGTAGAATTTAGGAACCATTAATTTGAGGTCTAGAAGTGGTCTTAAATAATTATATTTTATCAAAATATATAAAAATGGTCACATAGCATCATAAAAAAATCATTAGATCAATTATCAATGGTAACAAACATGTTTTAACAATTGCCAAAAGTTACCAGAAAGAGTATTAGAGAGGGTCATTAAAGGATAATCAGTAGAAGTGTCACCAAAGAGATCCTTGGAAACATGCCTTTAGAAACCCTCGCCAAAAGGGCCATTCAAAATTTATTTGGTGGAAAACCTTAAAGGAATGTGTGGCAAACCATGGGTTTATTTTCTTCTACATTAAAATTGTGCGGGACAGAGTTGATATTTTGCATATACCTTGCCTCCTCCATCTTCCTAGCCAAACCCTGAAGCATGCCATAGATCGACTATATTTGAGAATGTAATATGTCTCCCCTAAGGAATGCATGTACTTTGTTATTTACTTGAATCCAACTATAAAATGGAACTTTTATAACTCCCTTATTTTCCATCATTTGTCTCATATTCTCTACAACATCCCACCATATTGTTATTGCATAAATATTTAACATCAACACATAGGTTCCTACATTTTTTGGTTCCATATCAAGAAGATGTTTTATTTCATGTTCATATTCAAATTTAGCTGGATCCTACATGCACCAATAAAGGCTCCCTGAACAACAAAATCAGGCTAAAAATGCATACATTGAAAGAAATTTAAGCGTGATAAATTCACAATAATCATAGAAAATGTGTGTTGGAAGTACAGTAGATCCAAACCAACAAGGTTATAAAATATTGACGAGAGGGAGGAAAGGTTCAGGGAATAATATGAAGTTTCATTATGTTGGTGTTTCCCCGTTATGAATGTATTCTAGTAGGCCTACTAGAAGGGAAAGAGAGGGAAACAAACAAAATTTTGTAAGTTAGAAGGTACTATAAAAGTTTTAGGATAAGCATATAAGAAATAAACAGTGTTGATAACTAACATTATATGGTGATGGTAAAAAATTCCTTATATGGTGATGATAAAAAATTCAAGTTATTGTATGGAACACTTATGGACTATATACCTTGAGAGAGAAGATAAAAGTTAGGCATAAGGATGACATTGAACTATGTAACTAGTGGTTATACTATGTGGCTAGTGATTTCATTGATGTTGTATCAAGTGGGAATAGTTGATTTATTGAATATTTATACTTATATCAGGACATAATTTATAAATTTTTTGTAGTTCGAAAATAATTTTTACAATTAATTAAAAAATTTGGCACAAGTTTCCAATATATGCCATTGGCACAATTTTTGATTTTGTAATAATTCAATATAATATAATCTTCGTTGCATGTGAAATGAGATGTTGTGTTGTGAATATGTGGAATGAGCAGTTTGTCTATCATATTTTCATTAATTTCAAAACCTTGGATGCTCTTAGAGGTCTAAATTTTTTGGGCATTCTTTTGTGACTTCATCATGCAGTTCTGAAACTCCTGCATTCAAAGTGAATCGAAAATGAACAATTTCTTGTTTATATGTTACTTTAATAGTGTTGGTTTGTTCCCATATGTCCATTGTGCTTCTCCTGTGGGGAATTCTGTAGTTCACAATAGAATTACTATAATCTTGGGTGCTCTCCACCACCACTTGACACTGGATAAGACTAGCTCTCATTAATTCATGCACTCATTTCCTTCAATTGATTAAGTGATGATTTCTTGAGTTAAGCTAATTGATCAATATTGATCGAGTGATTGAGTGGAATAAACTGAGTGATTGTGCTCAAATAAGAAACTTATACTCTCATATAATCATGTGGAAGTTTCTTAGACACTTTATAGAAAGGTTTTGAAAGTTACCTTACAGCATTACCCTTGAAAATGGACTTGTATTTATAGTGATATTTATATTCGTTTGGTGTTTATGATGGTTCCTTTTACTAGAGGTAGTAGAGTAATCAATTTTGATTTATGGAATTCATGACATTATTTCCATAGACTGTTTTCCTAAATTCTTTAATGTAAGAAAAGTGGAGATCTTCTAGATAAACCCTTATATGTTTCATTTCTTAAAATATGGAAGGTCTCTATCCTTTATTCCCGAGGACATGGAATGAGTGTGTTGCCTTTTTTGTTTACTATGCTACATGATATTAGTAAAATATTGTTTCCACTAATGCACTATATATAATCCTATAGTTAGTGAAGTTGCAAAAAATTGTCTCCTTTTAGTATAGGCATTTGGATAGGCATCTGAACCGTTGTTACGGAGAGAAATTCCTATGGCTTGGGGTACCACAACAGACAGCTAGACTCCAGAAATCAATCTTTCCCAATATGCAATAGAAATAAAATAATCTAACACTAAAGGATCGAACCTCATACCTTATTCCGGACGGTTGAAGTAGATCCTCGTTGAGCTTTCCAATCTTCAGCTTGAATTGTTATAGCACGTCCTCAACAACAAGTAAACAATACAAGAATACTATATTTCATGGTGTTAGATCTATTCTAGCATATATACTCAATAATGTATAAGCATTTGACATATTCCAATGGATGAAACATTCATTCAAATACACATTACTGGATAGGAAAATATATTTCTATTAATATGAATCAGAGATTACAAGTGACAACCTCTGACGACACGTCTGCAAACCGGAGAAACTGAATCCCCCACTTGGGCCTCCACCACCTCAATCCTCCATCACTCCGATAGCAAGCTCACTAACAAAGGAAAGCTTGGGAAGAACACAACAGTGCTCCAAAGGGACAAAGGGATGCAGACTCAAGTATAGTTCTGGCAACAATGGACTATAGTTTCGATACTCTCAATTCTCTCTTATGCTTTCAATGTCTCAATGGTTCCTTATATAGCTTTTCAAAGTGATACTGAAAGGTCGAATCCGTGCAATCTCAAGGCATATGGAAGGCCAGGAGTCATATGAGTCGGATTCAAGTCAAGGAACACTCCAACAGTTTTGGATTATGCACACATCCCGATGTACGTGACTATAGAGGGAATATCCGCGTATGTACGCAGTTATCGGGGAAAAGTCCGCGTATATCATTTTTCTAATGTTTTTAGGGATGGTCAATGATACATCAAAAGACAAAAAATGGTCCATAGGGGATAATGAGTCTGCAGCGGGATAGGGGAAGGCCATACAATGTGTGATTCACCTAGTGTGGTGAAATCCGCTATAACAGATGCCCCCTAATGTATGAGATCAGAGGGGTTATACGATGGCCGAAATACATTATAAGTCCATCCCAGAAGTGAAGTGATGAAGGTACCCAAATGGAAGACCAACCACCCAATCAGCATAATACCATAATACAACTCTGCATATAAGTGCAAATACATCTAGCAGTCCCGGATACATAAGAGTACAATGGCCATGAATAGGCATGAAACATGATCGAACATATGTGGTCATCGCCACGTACAATATACATAGATCAGAATCTCCATGATGAAGATATACAAAGTACAATGATCTCCACAAAGGCTGAAGATATATAACAAATCAAGGTCTCCATAGTGGCTGGAAATATCTGACATATACTGGAAGAAATCACAAGAGTTGAAATCTCATGAACACTGGCACAATCAAGGAGGTAGCATATAGTGGATGCCACCAATCTGGAAGGTCTTCTACACAAACCGCTACGAGTACATGTCCTACTATGCGAATAGAGGTGTCGAGGTCGAACATAGTAGTCCATCGTCTGATTACCAGCATTGATGTATACCGTTAACAGATGCAAGATCACCCACCAATAATGAAAATGGGAATCAAGGTACTAGAGTGCAAACTAACAAGTGTGAATAAATGTGTTGAGGTTGAACACTTGAGAGGGTCCATCGATCAGGGGACATTGATGTATTCCCAAAACTGTCGATGGCGAGAGAACCTGCCACTGATGACTGCAAGTCTCAAGGCACTCAAAATGACTCTAGACTCCAATCCCAGAATAAATGATCTAAAGTCGATGGGATGAAATCCACTGGAAGGAGGGCATTAGGGCATCCCCCATCATCCAACACGAGGTACTCAGCAAGGCTATATAATATGGAAGAACTCGATCATAAGGTGCACGAACCAGGAACTGTACCGGGAATGGCCGACATGCAAAGTCAAGATAACTGAGGAATGGCCGACTCAGGTTTCAACTTCCTTCGAACAAGAGCATAACGGCGTATGGTGACTGAATGAAGGCAGCATAGACTCGATATACAAACTGGAACATCTCTATGACATAGGAGGAATCAAATAGAGGCTCCATAAGGATTGGAAGCTTAACCAGTCGGTGGAGATAAAACTCAAATAACGAGTACAGCTCCTAAAGTCAAACTATAACCCAACCAATGGATGTGATATACAGTGCTCTGTTCGAAGGCGACACGACTCGACAGCTGCCAAAGATAATATCTTTTCTTGTCTGGCTTTTTGGTTTTTTGATTTTTTTGGTCTTTTTCAGTTATTTGAAAAGCTTGAAAAAAGAATAAACTAGCTTTATAGTTACAAACTAGGAGGAGGCGAGTGTCATAAAGGCAAACAAACTAGTTCCAAGCAGTGGAACATACCTATGCTCAATGCAAGGATACATGTGTAGGATATCGACACTCGGGAGAAAATCCCCTCCCGGTAAAAAGGGAATCAAGTTGCGAAAGATATAAATAAAGGCTCTGCATGGCTAGACATGAGACAAGCTCAGGCTATATGGCTGAAACGCAATGTCATGGGAACCGGCATAAAGCTCAATAAGACAGGAAAAGCTCATGATAATGCAACCACAACTTCATACAAAGGGGAGTCCGGGGGGAAACAGGCCAACATAAGATCAAGAGGAGTATGAGGCTCTTGCTAAATGTCATGGCAATACTATACAATGGACTCCCACACCCTAAAGGGGGAAACATCGGCATGGGCACCAAATGCAAATAAGGCGCTAACTAGGGTACCCATGTAAGGTGAGTCTCTACCACTCATATCATGCCATTTCTATAGCAGCAAGAAGGTTTTTTGACATAATAGAGTGGGTACGTACCTAAGGATATAGTGACATGGTCATAAGGTCATGCAAAATGCAAGCGGTGGTGAACCTAACCTATATGCTAGTATAGACGTTATACCTGAGATTAGTATGAATGGGTCAATCCAAAGGCTGAAACAACACTAAAAACGGTCATCTACATCACAGATTAGGTTAGAAACGGTCCAAATAGGTTAGAAACAGTCAAAACTATAGGAAAGGGCGTAAAAATTTTCAAATATTTGAAAATTTTTCTATAAATAGTAAAAAATATAAATCATTTGAAACTTTTACTCATTTGAGCTCTGATATTCAACTGCAAATTCCAGGAGATCCAGCTGGCGGAATTCACAACCGATTCTTCCAGGTACTTACTCATGTTCTCAGCTTGCATTTCAATACAAATTTTATAGTTTTTCATGGTCAAATGAATTTCTAATGGCCAAACTTACATGAGCGCTACGGCCCACATGGGTATCGAGGTTTTTTCCGTGTATAGGGCTGGCTATACGCGGAAAAGGGACCAGAAACCGCGTACATACGCGGCTGTTTTGAAAACAGCCGCATATGGGCCCTAACAATTTTACAAATATAGTGTTGTACAAGAAGTCATTTTAACACTTGTTAGTATATCATGTGCATATTTAGTTTATCCCCTTATGACATGAACACGTCATTATTCAGTAGTCATTCCTACACTCATAAACAAAAATGAATAGTATTAGTTATTTAGAAAGGGATTCTTCCATTAGAGGAAATTTAAACTCAAAATGGGCCTTTTAACTCTAATTCAAATTCCATGTCATCATGTGTTAGCCAATGAAATTGCTTTAAATTTGAAATACCGTATAGGTCTTAAACAATTTTTTAATATAAATTTGGGGATAGGTATGATTAAAAAATTGTTTTTTTTGTTCATATTTTCGACATATCTCCCTCTTTGTTTACTCAAATTTCGATCGAGAGAGCTTTTTAGATGCAGAATTAAATTTTGAATCCAACGAGTACCCACTCAACATACTTTTGATGGACCTTGCTACCCCAAAAACAATAAATACATCATTATCACGTTTTTTTAGGTATTTATTGTTTTTAGGGTACAGGGTCCGTCAAAAGTATGCCAAGTGGGTACTCGTTGGATGCAGAATTTAATTTTGCATTTAATGAGCTCTCTTGATTAAAATTTGAGTAAAAACACAGGGAGATATGTCAAAAATACAAACAAAAGAGTAGTTTTTTTCTTTTCTTCCTCCAAAATTAATACATATTATTTTATTATTTTAACTATTATTTTATTCAGTTTCCTTAGGAGGCCCATTTTGAGTTGAAAATTCCTCTAATGATTATTTATATTAGTGATAAGATATAATTTCTTGTGGGTAACAACATGTAGTTTTATGTTCCCTATGATGACACATGTTCATATATACTCATCTTGTCGTCCTTATGTCCTTAATAAAATATGACGTCTTCTCCCTTGATCTGCATGGGTTCTCCAGGATATTATGAATTTTAGGGGCAGCATCAAAAGAATGCCCCCCAAAATTCCAAGTCACGTTGGACTTTTGTGTTGTAATTTTTTGCGGGGGCACGGTTTCCAACCCCCACCCCCCAAAATTCCAAGTCATGTTGGAATTTTGGGGGGGATCTTTCCAACCCCCCCCCCCGAAAAGTCCAACAGGACTTTTGGGAGGGGATCTTTCCAAACCACACCCCCCCCCCAAAAAAAAAAAAAAAAATACAACAAGACTTTTTTTGGGGGGGGACGGAGGGGGTTAAACACCACCCCCAAAAGTACCAAGAATTGGTCTTTTGGGGGGGTTTTGAAAACCACCCCCAAAGTTCAATTCTCGAGGCTTTTGGGTTTTTTTTTTAAGAACTGTTGCCAATGCCCTAAAACAATTTGGGGGAGAGGGGTATTAGAAAAAATGTCGCAAGGTCAAACTTCCTTTAAAATGTCTTTAGGGGAGGTCTCTAAGAAAACCCTCCAAAACTCATGAGAGTTAAACTTTTGGGGGCGATTTTAAAACAACTACCCCCAAAAGTATAATTCTCATGACTTTTAGGGGGGG
>LPNX011152411.1:0-87472 GCA_001517045.1 Pseudotsuga menziesii | reverse complement strand
ATTCCTAAGAATTGAAATTTTGGGGGTGGGGGGGTGGTTTAAAAAATACCCCCAAAAGTCCAATTTTCAGAAATTTTGAGGGGGGTTTTAAGAACCATCCCCAAATACCTAAAAAAACCGTTTTTTTGGAGGGTGGGGTTAGCAAAACTGCCCCCAACTGGGTATTTTTTTCTAGTGGGTGTCCTTGGTGTATATTGTTAGAATAATCAACCCATATTTTACCCACTTAGACATTAATTTAATTATTTTTGTCTTATTTGCCTAGTTCATGTGTCCCACCTTGTGCAAGTTTCTATTTACCTATCCATAGAGGTCAAACTTGCCACATTTGACTCATGTAGCGCATGGGAAAGTCCAAGGAATCAAATCTTCTTTATTCCTAGCCTCCTAGGTGCCTATCTACTTTTTCTGCTTTATTGCCTACTTTTTCAGTGTTTTAAGGCAAATGGGAAAGCTAGACTAGGTGAGGTGAACTTGTTTTTTGTCCTACACATCCTCCTCTCTTTCCTACATGCAAAAGAATGTATGAGATTCCATTCCACCACTCTTTAGCTTGCCTATGCCTTTTTTCCAATTCGTGAGCTCCATGACAGATTTGGGATCAGCTTTTTACACCTATGGGGGATTTGCCTATTTTTGGTAAGCCTGCTTTATGCTAGATTTGGGTACCTCCTCATGCATTAGATTTCTTAATGTATTCTATTTATTCAACAACCTATGTTATTACAGGTTTGGCTATTGTACACTTACATAATACAGTTTAGTGTTACAGCTCCATTTTTAGTCTCTTTTGTGAGTGATTTTGCATGATCAATTGATAATTGTTGTGAGTAAAATTAATCTATTACTGGGTTTAATTTCCACATGGTATCAGAGATGGTATAGATTGTAATTCTCTCCTTCAAAATTGTTTTGCAGGTTCGACATCAAAAACTGGGAGCCTTCTACTGACAGCCGGGACAGATTTTCTAGAGCTATGGATGAATCACAGAAAACTATCTTGACTCCTTTCAATTTATTTGAATGGAAAGTAGAGATGGAGATACTGTTGAGAGTGAAACGCCTCTATAGGGTGACTATGGAAACAGAAGCAGAGCCCAATGCAGCTGCAGAGAAGACAAAATGGCACAACATGAGGGATGAGGCTTATGGCCTCCTGTGCCTGAGTATTTCCAGAGACCTCCTTTTCCATATTCATGGATTGACATCACCGAATGAAGTATGGGAGAAGCTTTCTGATCTTTTTGGAAAGACATATGAGATGAGGGGACATCAAATCGAAAATGAGCTGATTTCTCTGAGTCCAAATAGCTTTGAATCCCTGCAGCTATATTTCTCCAAGTTCAAAGCACTAGTTTGCAGCTAAAACAGTGTGGTATTGAAAAGAAATATGATCAGCTCATACTGGCCATCCTCTCGAAGCTAGGACCTGACTATTCAGTGTTTGTTTCGACCTTCTATGCCACAAAACTGACAGCTCGATCCTGGAATATGCCTAGCCTTGCAGATTTCATGGAATCTCTCACACAAGAACAGGACAAGCTGGTGATGATGGGCACCATCAAGCCATCCAAAGATCAAGCTTTGATTGCTGGAGATTCGAAGGTGGATTCAAAAAGAAAAAAGAAAGCTAAAAAGCCACCTGATAAAAAGAGAGACAAGAAACAGTCTCCGGAGGATCTACAAGGTCCCAAGAAAAATACCCAGAAGAAGAAAAGCAAAGGTGAAACGAACAAGTGCGCATACTGCAATAAGGGCAATCACTATGAAAGCTCTTGTATGAAAAAGCATATTGATATGCTGACCCAACTCCTGGAGAAGAATGGCATCTCCCTTCCAGAAAGCTCAAAGAAGAGAGAAGGAGGATCAAGTTCAGATGACAGAGAGAGAGTTCATGCATTGGTTGGTGGCACATCAAGCTCACCCAATTTTATCATTGATTCTGAAGCTTCAAGACACATGGTTTCGACTAAGGAGGCCTTCTCCTCACTGGACAAGTCGAAAGGACCATCTATTGTACTGGGAGATGACTCTCTCACTGAAAGTATGGGTAAAGGAAGGATAGATCTTGATCATGGTCAGTTCAACAATGTGCTGTATGTCCCTAGTCTCACCTCCAACCTCCTGTCAGTGTACCAGATGACCCACACTAGGTCTCCTAAGAAGGTCATATTCTCCCCTGATGAAGTTGAGATCACATAGATCTCAAGTGGTATATTCATTGCAAAAGGAGTTGCAAATCATGCTCAAAAGGTATACATGTTCTCACACTTCCTACCCTACTCAAACCCCTCTGCTCTTCTGATTCATGCTAATGAAGCTAGCAAGCTATGGCATGAAAGATTTGGCCACCTAAACTACAAATATCTTTCTGATCTTAGTGAAAAAGAGATGGTCATAGGTTTTCCCAAGATAAAATTTTCCAAAGGAGTCTGCCAAGGCTGTATCCTAGGAAAACACCCAGAGCACAAATTTGAGAGAGCTAGTCATAAGAGAACCTCTGCACCCGTCGAGCTAATTCATAGTGATGTTGCTGTCCCTTTCCCTCATATGTCCATGAGTCAGGCCAAATATGCATTGACCTTTATTGATGATTTTTCCAGGTATTGTTGGGTTCACTTCCTGAAACACAAGTCTGAAGTTTTTGGCCTATTCAAAGTCTTTAAGGCTTTGGTTGAAAACCAGTCTGGAAGGAAACTCAAGGCCCTCAGATCTGACAATGGTGGTGAGTATGTCAAGTCTGAGTTTATTAATTATTGTGCAAATGAAGGTATTCAGATGCAGCATTCTATCACTTACATACCACATCAAAATGGTGTTGCTGAGAGGAAGAACAGATCACTGAAGGAGATGGCAACATGCATGATGGAGGCCAAAACTTTTCTACCAAAGTACTGGGTCGAAGCTATCAACTATGCAGCCTATATCCAGAATAGGGTGCCTCACAAATAGCTTGATGGCATAACTCCCTTCGAAGCATGGAGTGGGCACAAGCCAGATGTGACCCATTTCAGGATTTTTGGCTCAAAGGCTTCAGCTAGAATCCCAACAGAGAAGAGGAAGGCTTTGCAGCCCCAAATCCAAGAGTGTCTTTTTGTTGGATACTCTGAAGATTCAAAAGGGTATAAGTTGATAAATTTGATCACAAACAAAGCCTTCATTGAAAGGTGTGTTCAGTTTGAAGAAGAACCCCTTGCAGCAGTGGAAGTTGGTGAAGCCTCTTCACCACCTGAACCTCAAGAAGTAAGTAAAGAGTTTGTTGAACATGCTGATTCTCATTTTTCTGATGGATATGAGTTTATTGCAGACCCTAACATCCCTAAAAGGCCAAAATGGGTAGCCAAGACACTACATGCAGCAGGAGAGCTAGCTGGGGATCCCATTGACCCAAGGAGGACTAGATCTCAATTTGAGAGTGGTGTGTGCATGAAGGATCCTATGTTTTCTGAAAAATTCTATTTGATGGTGGAGTATGATCCTCAAACATATGAAGAAGTAGCAGGAGATCCAAGATGGCAAACAGCTATGAAGGAGGAGTTCAGCTCACTCCAGAAGAGCAACACATGGGAGCTAATGGATCTTCCTCCAGGAAGAAAGTTAGTCCAGTGTAAGTGGGTCTATAAGACCAAATTTGCTGCTGATGGTTCACCACTGAAGTAAAAGGCCATATTGGTAGCCAAGGGCTACTCACAGGTTCATGGCATATATTACAATGAGACCTTTGCCCCAGTGGCAAAGATGGATTCCATCAGGCTAGCTCTAGCCATTGCATCCTCAAGGCAATGGGAGGTACATCACATGGATGTAAAATGTGCCTTAATGAATGGAGATCTCACTGAGGAGATATATATGCAGCAGCCTCAAGGTTTTTCTACTAACCCTTCTCTTGTGTGCAGGTTGAGAAAGTCATTGTATGGGCTAAAGCAAGCCCCCAGGACTTGGTATGCCAAGATTGATAGCTTCTTGCTATCACTGAATTTTGTTCGGTGCAAATCAGATCCAAATGTCTATTTGAAGTTAGTTAATGGTTCATTAATGATCATTGTGTTATATGTTGATGACCTCCTCATTACAGGAAGCTCACAGGATGAGATTGCTTCCTTAAAAGGAGCTATGAACCAAGCCTTCTCCATGACAAATTTGGGGCTCTTAAGTCAATTTTTGGGGCTTGAGATCTCTCAAACCAAATATAGAATCAAGGTGCACCAGTCCAAATATTCCTTGGAATTGCTGAACAAATTCAGAATGAAGGATTGCAAAGCAATCAAAACTCCTTTCCTTTCAGGAGTGAAGCTGGAAGAAGCTGATTCTTCACCGATGGTAAACAATACACTGTATAGGAAATTGATTAGATGTTTGTTGTATCTGACACATACTCAACCTGATATTTGTTATGCAGTAAGTGTGGCTTCTATATTCATGGATCAGCCTCAAGAGATCCATTGGAAAGCAGCCAAAAGGATCCTTAACTTTGTTCAGGGAACAAGGACACATGGGATATTCTATAAAGCAAAATCTGATCTTGATTTGATTGGATTTACTGACATTGATTGGGAAGATGATAGCACAGATAGAAAGTCCACATCAAGATATGTGTTCATGCTTGCAGAAGGGCCAATCAGCTGGTCAAGCAAGAAACAGAGTGCCATTGCACTCTCATCTACAGAAGCTGAGTATAGAGGAGTTGTTAATGCAACAACTCAATGTTTATGGTTGCAGGGTTTACTTGGAGAGTGTGGATTTGAACCAGAGTACTCAACTACCATCTACTGTGATAACTAGAGTACCATTCGAATATGCAAGGATCCAGTTCATAAGCAGAGAACTAGACACATTGAGATCCATATGCACTACATCAGAGAACTTGTGCATGATGACACCATTCACCTACTCTTCTGTTCATCTTCAGAACAAGTAGCTGATATCTTCACCAAAGAATTTTGTGAGAATACCTTCAGCAATCTCAAATCACTGATGGGGATTGCTGATCATGCTATAAAAGCATGAGTGGAGACAAGATTCTACAATTTTGTTTTACACTCCATGTTTAAGGGAGGATTTTCCCAAGTTGGTTTTGCCTCTTTCCTCGTTTAAATGGACATGCAGTATGTAAAAGGGTGACTAAGCCTTGTTGCTAGGCCCTATATTTTTTTATATATTACTCATAAGTCAGGCTTAAGGGGGGGTGTTAGAATAATCAACCCATAGTTTACCCACTTAGACATTAATTTAATTATTTTTGTCTTATTTTCCTAGTTCATGTGTCCCACCTTGTGCAAGTTGCTATTTACCTATCCATAGAGGTCAAACTTGCCACATTTGACTCATGTAGTGCAGGGGAAATTCCAAGGAATCAAATCTGCTTTATTCCTGGCCTCCTAGGCGCCTATCTTCTTTTTCTGATTTATTGCCTACTTTTTCAGTGTTTTAAGGCAAATGGGAAAGCTAGACTAGGTGAGGTGAACTTGTTTTTTGTACTACACATCCTCCTCTCTTTCCTCCATGCAAAAGCATGTATGATCTTCCATTCCACCACTCTTTAGCTTTCCTATGCCTTTTTTCCAATTCGTGAGCTCCATGACAGATTTGGGATCAGTTTTTTACACCTATGGGGGATTTACCTATTTTTGGTAAGCCTGCTTTATGCTAGATTTGGATGCCTCCTCATGCATTCAATTTCTTGATGTATTATATTTATTCATCAATCTATGTTATTATAGGGTTGGCTATTGTACACGTACATAATACAGTTTAGTGTTACAGCTCCATTTTTAGTCTCTTTTGTGAGTGATTTTGCATGATCAATTGATAATTGTTGTGAGTAAAATTAATCTATTAATGGGTTTAATTTCCACATATATGGTAAAAAAAAAATTTATTTTAATCAATGTTCTTCATCATGTTATCCCTTCTAGGATACTTTTACATGAATGAAAGGTTGCATAATGACAACAAATCCTTCATCACAAGTTTGAGATTTTCCAAAAATTGTTCAATTATGGGGATATTAGTTTCTTTTAACCCTCAACTTTGTTATCAATTTTTAACTCAAGTTATGCATATTTATGTAAGTATTTATCATGATTAATTAGCATCTTGTTCATAAAGTTATCTGTGTTTTTTATAGTGACCCATTTCCTTCTTTTAGGAAATAATTTTCTTACATAACTTGGCATCACCTTTCAAGAACACACATCCACACACACATTCCATGATTAATTGAAGGTAATAAGAGACAAAATCCCAATTCAAACTATCTTGTCAGAGCTTGATGAAGAAGGAAAAATCATATTAGAAACTAAGCAAATCACTGAAACAAGGAAAAACAACTACACAATAAGGATATTAGCAAGTACCTCATCAAGTGGGGGAACTTACTAAGTGAATATTCGACATGGGAAGATTATTATTTCATACAGAAGCATCCACAGTTAATCAATAATTGAGGAAAACACTTGTCTGAACATAGATAAATCCCCAACATCATTTCCATTAACCACTACTTCCTAAGCAATTATGCTTAAATGTCCCCTACTTACCCATAGTTGACACATAAATACCATTAATTACCCTTGTTTAACCCTTAATTGGCCCCTAATTACCATTAATTAACCCCTAATTATCCCATAATTGACCCCTTATTAACCCCTAATTACCACTAATTACCCAATAATTACCTATAAATGAGCCTTAATTACCCATAGTTGACAACAAATTACCCCTAAATTATCATTAATTAACCCCTATTTACCCTTCATTTACCCATAAATGGCCTCTAACTATTCGCACGACTCGAGTCAGTCAAATAGGCCTTATAGAGGGAACTTTTGGCTTGTGAGTGGGATATGGTAGCCAATTTGGGATATATAACACCATGACGATTTTTTTGAACTAGGCCGTAGTTTGAGATTAACATCCAGGGCCTATGTTCATATCGCTTATTCTAGGTTTCATGGGTCATGTAGTTCCCCAAAAAACTACACATGCCTTGTATAGTAAATTTTCAACACATGGGTGAGAAATGTCCATCATTTTGAGAATTAACATACCAACGATGGTTCTCAATTTTCATTCCATGGTATAGGGACAAAAGTTGAGGTACTGAGCCATAACATATATTTCTATGGATCTCACATTCCATGTTTCATCACTTGGGTCATAACACATGTTGTTAATATATAGCCTTTGGCCTGCTAGTTTTATAAGGTTGTGATTTCAAGATTTTAAATACTTGGTATGTTTCATGGGGATAAGGGCATAGTTTGGTGCAAAATCCTAGGTTCTAATCCATGGAATCTATCTCTAACCCTTACATGTCATGTGTGGGTCCTTAAGCCACAAAATAGGACATGCATAAGAAATCTCTGGCATGTGATTAAGATTCCATGTGACATTGGAAGCTAGGTTTAATACACCAAGGATGGTTCTCATGACCCAATTTGTGGCCTAGGGTGAAGATCCATATTTTTAGTCCATAACGTGTGGATTTTGGGTTATACATAGGCTATACATGAGGCCCTAGCCCATATTTTCCCTATGACATGGATATGGTGGAAATTTTTAGGTTTCTCACATTAAGGATGCCTCTTTTTCATTAAGCCATCATTTTATACCAAACTCCATTGTAACGTCCCCATACCCCATAATGCAGATAAATTAAAAAAAATCCTCATGAACACATGTTCTCCTTCAAAACACGGGGAATGGACGTTAACACACACTTCAACCTTCATTCTCAGGGTTAGAAAGAACTATAACAACAATTCTTCCCTTCATAGATCCCTTCTACGATCAAAAACACCATTTCTGCATTCGACCTGTTCTTTCCCCACTTCTCCCTCTACCTTCTGCCCTTCTGACCTAGGAACTCAGAACTTGAAAACTCAAAGGATCGATGAAGTGAATTGTTAGACTTACTCCTTCTACCCTCTGCACTTCTACTTTCCCCCCTTCCAACCTCAGAAATCAGAAATCGAAAACCTATTGTCCGATAGGAAGATTTAAACACTCTTCCACTTTCCGCCTTCCACACTTCTTCTTTCCACCTTATGTACCTCGGAACTAAAAAATCAGAATCCAAATGTGTGATGGAGCACTTAACGAATCTTCTATATTTTTCCTCCCACACTTCCTCTTTCTTCCTTCCACACTTCAGAACTCAAAAATCAGGATCTCAATGTGCGATGGAACACTTAACGACTCTTCCATCTTCTGCTTTCTGCACTTCCACTTTCCACCTTCTACACCTTAGAACTTGAAAATTGGAGACTCAAAGTGTGATGGAACACTTAATGACTCTTTTTCCTTCCTCCTTCCACACTTATGCTTTCTGCCTTTCACGCTTTGGAACTCGAAAATCGGAAAAAAAAAACTTTTGACCTTAACATTTTTTTGAACTTTCGCTCTCTACCTTTCCAACCTCGGAACTCAGAAATCTGATAGTTATCATTTTTCTTAAGAATTATTTTGCACTTCTAACTTGTGAATTCCAAACAATGACTTTGGAAGTCAGAAAACACACTTCTTGCCTTGTTTTAATTTCCCTTTCTTCCTTCCACCTTCTGTGGGAAGATCTTGGGGTGTAGAAACACAACAATTCTTGCTTGTTCAACTTTTCCTCTTACGGTTTCTGCCTTCCACCTTATGCAGGTGGATTCCAAGGGGAAGAAACTCAACGATTCTTACCTTAGCTTCATTTTTGTCCCTATCACAAGATTCTATGCTTCATAAACTTAGGCAAATGCACCACCAAAACACAAGGCATGTACATAAGTAAAATGCATAAAACATACAAGGCATAAATAAGCAAATACAGGGACATTCATACACAAGTAACCTCTACTTGATCATCAACAAGCATTCCACATGAACATAGATATTCATAGACAAATACATTGCATAACCAAGAATGGAAAAGAATACTTATCTTGATGATCAAGTTGTTTCGCAGCTATGTTGCTGCAACGTTCCACCCAACCATAGGCTAGTGTGTTCATTAATCTCTCAAAACACTACCACCCTCAATATAGGCATGATTTCCACAAGGAACTAGGGAACAACATACTTACACATAGCCAAACCAAAGAACACATATAGTCAAACCAACCTCCAGTTGGGTTTATCAGACTGTCTAACCAAGACAACACTAAGTTTGGTTTATCAGGCTATAGGAATACAAGCCAAACGTTGTTGAGTTTATCAAACTGTTCAGAATCAAACGAGCAATAAATTTAAGGACCATCCAAGCCAACAGAGGGGTTTATCATGCTATCAGCCAAGCCATCATTCATGTTGGGTTTATCAAGTTCTTCAACCAAGGATTACTCACAAGGCCAAACACAACAAAACATAGCCAAGCCAACATATGGGTAGGCTACCAGCCAACCATCCTTCAAGTTGGGTTTATCAGGATGCTAAGGTAGTGGATAGGAATAACTGCTAAGATAATGAGCTCAAACAAAAATCTAAGGACATCTTCACAAGATCTATCTGTCCTGGAATCCATGTTTCCTATACACCCAACACAAGGAAGTGTTCCCTTCTCTTCTCCACAGTCCCTCAAGCTACACCTTCCCTTCCAATTCTCTTCAAGATGTGCAAACCATATTTACCCACCATTATTATCTTATTGTGAGGTTCCACACTAGGTTTATCAAGAAACTTATATGTCACTTCCACTCCTAAGTCGTGCATATAGTTCAAACCTGAACGAGGGTGCGCAACATAGAAAACCACTGGGAAAGACAACCACATAGGATTCACTCTATAACACAGAGACAACAGAGTTTACTTACATCCACAATGTCACTCAGAAAGGCACCTCAGAACCATAGATGACCACACTTTCTCATAAAATCAAGTGATGTCCACTGCTCATTCACTCAACAAAAACAATGATACCACCGAACCTCTACGTGGCTGAGGAAGGTAAACAACATGTGAGCAACTAGAATAAAACCCGGTTCTGCAAGCGCGATGAACCCACGACACACATGAAAAAAATGAAGTAATTGCAAAGAATATAATGGTTAGGAACAATGAACATAAAAATAACCACGATGCTCACCAACAATAAAACCATCTGCGCGTATGAGAGAAAGGACAAACTGGGAATGAACCACGTGGTGACTTGCTGCAGAATCAAGAATCTAGCCTCCCAGTATGAAAAAATGCAAGATTTCTCAAACAAGCAATTAGACTGCAATGCCTTGCTCTTCCCAAGGGATTAACTTCCTCAGCCAACTTCTGGAAGAAATTGATGATCAATGATAGAGGACAAAAAGGTAGCAGAGGGTACATGGGTTTCCCCATCAACACCTAGTCACACCCTATTGGGTCAGGGGGTTTAACTAACTCCCCACTCTATCCCTTGTGGAATCATTCCCCCATCTCTTTCACATTTCAGTTCCGTAGCTAGTTTTGGTATTTTATTAAATTGTACATTTACATTATATCAAAAATGCTATGTGCTTAACTTAGGAACAAAACCATAGGTAACAACCTTGACAACCTAGGCACAAAAAAACACATCCATAGCAGGGCCTTGGCCTTGAGCTCCATTCCATGATCTCAATATAATATATACATCATGTACAATCTTAATTCCATGGGTTCAAAACTGGGTTATTACACCCATCTTGTTGGGATAAAAAATTTGTTAATGGGGCTCGTGGTCTTTGCATAATAACCCACGTCATTACATAGGGCCTATGTAGGGGATCCTTAGCCTACGTGTGATATGTGGCCACCACATTGAGGAGGGGTACACTAGAGATGGATCTTGAGGACCATTCCATTGTATAATACAAAATATAGGACATTATGTTGGCATGGTCCTTGTGTAGGGCCCTACACATAATTACTTTACCTTACAAGTGAGATATGGTGGCCATTTCAATATGTGTAAAATTGATAAGGTTGATTATTGTGGCCTATAACATGGCCTACAAACTAAATGTATGGTCTTATTCCAATTTAATTTTCTATGTGGTTGATGGTCGACGCATTTTAACCTATACTATCACATAAGAACTATGTATGGAATCTCTAACCTACATGTACCATTGTGGCTCATGAATGATGCATCAAAAGGCCTTGAGACAACACATAATCTCTATGGAGGGAATATTCTTTCAAATACAAGTGGTATATGGTAGTATTTTGAGATTTATAACATCGATAATGGTTCTATTGGACCACACCATGATATAGGGTTTAAAATTTATGTCCTAAGTTCACACCATTTATTTACGAGGTTATGGACCATCATGATGCCCTTGACCATCACATAGCATGAATCAGCATAGAACTTATCTAGTCTACATGTGAGATATGGTCATCATTTTGAAAAATTATGCAAAGGGGATGGTTCTTGATTCCTGACTTAAAATATAGTCAAAACTATGGTCTTAGGCTGTAGCATTTGCCTCTAAATCTCATGCTCCATATGTAGGGCCCCAAATTACCACCACAATCCCTCCACAAGGGAATATTTGGCATGTAAGTTGGTAATGGCCATGTCCATTTTTAGGTTTAGAACAACATGGATGGTTACAAATGATACCAATGTAAAGGTTTCATGAGCCATACTTTGTGGGGTCCTTAGCCACTACATAGGCCTTAAAAATGGGAACATTGTCATGTGAGTAGGATATGGTGTCCATTTAAAGTTTGTTACAACAAGTCGAGTTCAATGCCAAAAATGTAGGTTATTGGGTAAAAACTTTAGTGTACTCTAAGGCTCTTCATGGGAACTAAGAATGGTTATCGTGGCTTGAGATATCATTCATGGACAAAATTTAGGGCCTTGTCGATGACAATGGTTATGATGAGGATTAATTTTTTATTTTGATTAGGGTATAATTGGTTAAGGAGTTGGGGATAGAAGGTTATATATAATTCAATTCTTAACTATTAGTGGTTTTAGTGGTTAAGTTCCTTTGGTCATGTTATGATGTATGCCTTGTTGAAAATAGATAGTCACTATGGTCACCCTATGGTCCTAGTGGTCACATTAATTAGCAGTTAAGGGCTTTAGGGGTTAGGGATTAGTTGGTTAATGGGTTAGGGGGTTTGGGATAAGGGGGTTTATAAGGAGTTTGGGTTATAGTTAAATGGGGTTATGGTCACTATGGCCATTAAGGTCACATTAGGGGGGTTAGGATTTAGGTGTATAAGGAGGTTTAGGTTTAAGGGGTCAAGGAATTAGTTATTAGGGGTTTTAATGGTTAGGGGACATATGGTCACATTATGTCATATGAATGTGTTACATAATATAGATGGTCACTATGGTCACTATGGTCACATTTAGTGGTTAGGGGCCTTAGGGGTTAGGGGACTCATAGGTTAGGGTCTAGTCCGTTAAGTGATTAGGGGATCTGGGTTTAGGGGGCTTATAAAGAGTTAGTCATAGGTTTTAATGGGTTTATGGTCACTATGGTCACATTCAATAGTTAGGGACCTTAGGGGTTAGGATTTAAGGGTTAAGTGGTTAGGGGATTTGGGGTTATAGAGTTTATAATAAGTTAAGGTTTATCATTTTCATATCTATCATCATCATCATCATCCTTATCATCATTTTCATTATTTTTAGCATCATTTTTGGACCTAACATGCCTTTGTTTGTAGGTATACCCATAAAAATAAGTAAGGCCTTAATATTGTCCATATTGTTACACCCATTTCCATGCTATCGGGTGAAGGGAAAGTGGCGATCCTTGGTCAAGTGGATGAATTCCACATAGTTTACGTAGATCAAAATTTAGCATGAAAGCTTCATTAAGAAAACCATATGGAAAAAAAATTTCAATTTCGAAATTCCCAACTTGCATTGGAAAGAAGAACTATTTATAGAATCTCTAGCCTACATGTAGCAATTCCATTTGTGGTTAACAAGTGATGAACCATAATTCCTTGAGACACCACATAATATCTATAGAGAGAATATTAATCCAATTATAAGTGCGATGTGTTGGTATTTTGATATTTCTAACACCAACAATGGATCTCTTCACCCACACCATGGTCTACGGTTTAAATTTATTGGCTAAGTTCATATGAATTGCTTATAGGGTCATGGACCATTATGATTCCCTTGATCATCACATAGCATGCATATGCATAGAAAATATCTAGTTTACATGTGAGATATGGTCATCATTTTGAAAACGTATGCTCAAGGGATGGCTCTTGATGCATGACTTAAAATATAGTCAAAACCATGCTCTTAGGATGTTGCATTTTCCTCTAAAGATAATGGCCCCTGTGTGGGGCCACAAATTACCGCCACAATCCCTTTATAGAGAATATTTGGCATGTAAGTGGGATATTGTGATGGCCATTTTGAGGTTTATAACAACATGGATGGTTCCTGATACCTAGGTAAAGGTTTCATGAGCCATAATTTATGGTGTCCTTAACCACTACATACGCCTTATCGATGGGAAAATTTTCATGTGAGAAGGATATGGTTTCCATTTAAAGTTTGTGATATCAATCCGAGTTCAATGCCAAAAATGTAGGTGGTTGTGTCAAAAATTTAATTTAATCTAATACTCTTAATGGGAACTAGGGATCGTTCTCATGTTGTTAGGATTAAATAATCATCCCTTGTCTATGTATATTCTATTTGATCATCTTGTGTAACTTAGGAGTCATTTGGGTAAGTTTTGTGCCACCATGATATTGGTACCACTAGCTCCACTAGTGCCACCATTTCCAATCCCTACATTCTAGGAGCCACTCTGAGTGCCACCAATAGCCTCCATTAGTTGGTTAATGTAGGTAGGAATTTATGCTGAGTAAAACTCTAGTTATAATCAGTTATATCACTCCCAATTAGTATAACACCATTTTTTCATGGTTGCATGGGGAAGTGGAACCTTTTTCCACCTACCTCACAAGTTTAACTAGTTTAAGTAGTTTAATTGATTCTGTGACTAATTTGTACATCAGGAGTTAGACTAGTGGCTCCCATGTAGTGATTTAGACACTGAATTAGCCAGTCGGTTGTTTTTAGTTGGTAGATTCGAATCTTATACACATGATTTGAATTCTCCTTATTGTAACACAATTGTAAAACTGATGGAAAAATGAAGATTAATGTTGTAATTAATTGATCAATTCTTAACAATTTTTTCTCAAATTTGTCTTGTTCAATGTACATTATTATTGATATTCCACTATATAATCCTACTTCGTAATTTCTCGCATTTTCCTGTAGATCAATGGTTTAGAAATTTAACATGATATCAGATTCTTTTTCAAGATTGCAACAAGTCTTGTCTAACCTCCATTGTACACTAGAAGCAGTCGAGTTTCCACATAAATCTTGGAATGATAGCCTTTCTCCCTCTGGATTATGGCTAGAGAATTCTATCTAAGCGTGACAAACTCTGAGAAAGTGTACATGTCGAGGTGGAAAGGATTGAAATTTAAATGATTGCGAATTGGCTTGTTTTGTAGTGATATTTTGCAGGTACAACTTCATATGGATTCGAGATTATCGGTTCCTCTTCTTACTCCATTCACAAGATATTCAGAATAGAAATTGAAGATGATTTCATCTCTAAAGAGACAAGGTCTATATGAGGTATATATTAGACTTTGTAAAGAGTCTTATGAAGATGAGAATGATGGGCTAAATGATGGTGATAGATATTTTGCAACAATATGTCTGGTCTTTTCTCCAAGCTTGCGCTACCTTAGTGATTTTGTTAAATACCCAAAGGATCTATGGAAAAATTGGATAGAACCTTTGGCAAGAACAATGATGACCATTATAGAAATTTGGATAGAACACACAACAACACCATTTCTTTCTTCAAAATTATCACCCTCTATTCTCTCTGATGAAGTTGTTCAAGATGAAAAAGAAGTAGAATCTTCAACACGGTCAATTTGAATTGAAGAAAGTATCCTTGGAGTGACTGCTTCTCCTGTTTCTCTAGAAGTTTATGAGATATATGATATATCATATTATCATATAGATAATCCATAAGAATAAATTCAAATATTTGTTATTGAATAAAAACTCTCCTTCCATTCTACTCAATTATTCTCCATTGATTCTTCTATTTTAAATTACGTGCAAAGTTTGTTAGTGGTTGCTTCAGAAAATGAAGAGAAATTCAATTTATCTCTCTCTAATTTTGTTGTTGGAGTGCATAAAATTAATAATTTACATTTTTTGGAAGAAATATCATATTTTAGGACTGATCCATTCACCCTCATTAATCTATAGCTTCTAGCAAATTCCTACATGATTTCTTGCACCAATACTCAAAGTTTTGTTGAAGGAGAAAATTGTGCATCTACCATCGCAGTGGAGCACTTGGATCCTTTGTTCCACACACTTGTATATGATATGACCTTATTTGGTTCTAATTTTAAGTTTCAAGAGCCTTTTGTCATGCTTGTAGCTGTTCTCATCAATTTTGGTGTGAAAAATCAAGTACCTCAAGTCTCTTTCAAAATTGTTGTTGGGGATTCGATGTTAGTTTTCCCTCATGATGTTGCTGATATTATATTTTGTGAATCATTGTATATTTTATAAGATATATCATATTATGTATCTCAATAATTCTCTTTCCATGTTCCCAGGACTTCTCTACCTTTCTACTTGATCATGTGCTCATTTCCTCACAATACTAGTAAAGATGGAGACATCATGCATTCGCATGAACACTTGATCCTAACACTTGGAGCTGATTTTACCTCACATGATTCAATGTTTAAGGATGAAATATATCAGTTTCTTGGGTTTACTTCACATGGTTCTAATTCTAAATAATTTTTTTTGTCTCGTCAGTTGATTTTAGTTGTTCTACATGAGTCTAGTTTTCATCTTGCAACTATCTATGTTCCTAATTCAGTTCAGCATATTCCTCTTCCTACAAAGAGGAAAATTCCTCCAGACATAATAATTTATTTTGGATAGTTTCACATGTATTTTTCCGGGATGTTGATGCACAGAAGAACCAATATTCTCCATTACTGCTCCATAGAGCTGCAAATTGTAGCAAAATTTTACAACTTTTTATCCAAAGAGGAAAATTTCCTCTTAAGTATAGCCTATTTTCTTGATTCATTGCTTATTTTGAGGGGAGGTTTCCCATGATGTTTTCCCCATTTCCCTTATTTTATTAGGTAGCTTTTAATTCTTTTAGATTGTATGGGTGACTTTTGGCCTAGTTGTTAGGGCCCAAGTTGTCCAAGTTAGGATTAAGGAAAGGTGTTAGGATTAAATAGTCATCCCTTATCCATATATAGTCTATTTATTTCATCTTTCCTAACTTAGAATTCATTTGGGTAGGTTTGGTTCCACCATGATATTGGTGCCACTTGTGACATTGGTGCCACCAGCGCCATTTGGTGCCACTAGTGCCAGTCCCTACATTCAAGGAGCCACTCTGAATTGCACCAACAGCCTCCATAAATTGGTTGTTGTAGTTAGGTAGTTGTGCTAATTCAACCTTCAGTGATAATTAGTTATATCACTCTCATTTATTCTAGTTCCCATTTTGCATGGATGCATGGGGAAGTGGCACCTTTTTACACCTACCTCATTAGTTTAACTCGTTTAACTAGTTTAACTGATTGGAACATTGATTTAGACATCAAGAGTTAGACTAGTGGATCTTATGCAGTGATTTAGCTAGTTAGTCTGGTTTAGTTGGTAGATTTGAATCTTATCCACATGATTCATATTCTCCTTATTGTAACACCATTGTATTTATGTTAGATAAATGAAGATTAATATTGTAATTAATTGATCAATTCCTATAAAATTTGTCTCAAAGTTGTCTTGTTCAGTGTACATTGTTTTTTATATTCCACTACATAATCATACTTCACATTTTCTCTCATTTTCCTGTAGATCAATGGTTCAAAAATTTAACACATGTATTGAGCTATCATTGATGGACATAATTTAGGGCCTTATGTCATATCATTTATCTTAGGAGATCATCATGTGCCATGTTGGGAGTATGAAGAAACCACATATGCCCCATATTTGGAATCTAATTTGGCTCATGAGCAAGATATGGTGGTCATTTCAATGTTTTACACATCATGGGTGGCTCACATAGTATGGTCCATAGTCCAAGAAGAAAAACTTGGGTATTAGATGATAACAATTTCATTTAGAATCATGAGCACCTATGCACATGAGGTCCCAAGACCACCATACACGACCTACATAGGGAATATTTAGGCTATAAGTAAGATATGGTAAAAATTAATATTAATTACCCTACGAGTGATATATGATCCACATTTTGATTTTTGGCATAACAGGGATGATTCTTAGTTCCCACGCCATGGTACATATATAAAAGATCAAAATATTAACCATAAAAATTATAATTAGATCCCATGGGACATTTGTGGGCCCTTTGTCCATCTCACATGTAGTCATAAAGATAAAAATTTCCTTCTCATTTCAACATGCGAGTTAGTTTCCCTCCATTGCCCTTTCTTCTCATTGTTTCCTTCTTTCTATCAAGGGTAACTCTAGTGGATTCCAATGGACAACAATGGAAACAAGATAATAGATAAATATGCCAAATTCTGATATGATGATTGAGATTTTATAAGGATAGTCGAGAGGTAATTTTTTTGCATATCAAAGGTATTAATGGAACTTCTAGTGTTGTATGGTCTTGGAGAAAAACATGGAAAATTAACCCATGCGAGATTTCACCCCTAAAATTTTCCCTAGTATTATGTCTTAATAATTAAAGAAAATAATGTCTAGCACTTGAAACCCTGAAATGGAATCCATATCTCACTTATAGGAAAAATACTCCCTATATAGGGCATGTGTGATGCCTTAGGTCAGCACGAGGCATTGTTGGGGAAAATATTAAACAATTTTATAACATATATCCAATGATTTAATTGTCAACCTGGAGAGAGCATAAACTTGTGAGGTAAATACAAAATATATGCAGGGGCAGAGTATTACTAACTTATTCTACAACTAAACTTGAATATAAGTTATGAAAATAGGAAATGACATAAAAATAAATCTAATTCCAGACAACAAATGAATCTAATTGCAGAAAATGGGAAATTGCATAAATTAACTAGGTAAAGAAAGATTGAAATTGCATGAAATAGATCTAATCTAATAAAGCATAAGATTGCATTAAATAGATTGGTATAAAACAATTAAAATTAACTTGTGAGCTCACATAAATCTATGCTAACAATTCATAAGAAAGAGATATTACTGAAAATCTACACTAATAATTCATAAGAAAGAAATCATGAAAATCTATATGAACATAAGAGAATCAAAGGATGTGCATTAAGCATCATCTCCATTACATAACAATGAAAAATATATTCTATGACTAAGTCTGAACTATTCTCTACTTCCAAACCACTAGAGAGGCCTCTAACCAAAATGAGGAGAGAGCCCTCCTATTTATACATGAATTCAAGATAACTAATCATAATTACAGATCAACTATTCTCTCAACTTATCCCTTAAAATCCTCAACAAATCTACAAATCATCCCTTCAAATCCTCAACAAATATACTCATCCCTTCAAATCCTCAACAAGTATTGGATGAGATATTCTCTCCACATTTCCAAAATCTTCTCCTTGAAATTAGCTCACATCTGCAAGATGAAATTCGAATTTGAAGCTAGGTGGTCGCTTTTGAGCTTGATAAAGTCTTGAAATACACCTGTAAGCATCACCAAACTCATCCAACTTTAAAGTATAATGAAAATATGTTATTTTTCTCAATAATTAACCACAAATTCACTCAAAATACTCAAAAATAAATGATTTGGAAAATGGTAATGTAAACCCATATTTATTATGAAAGTGGTGAATATTAATCGTTTTATGGAAGGATAAGATAGGAATAAAGTGACAAATGGTATAGGAAATATGAATAAAATGTGGTCTTTTTCGCGGCTCAACATTCCCCCCAACTTGACTAGATGCATGTCCTCATGCAACTATGCATTGATTCTTTTAAAAACTTTTGGATTTGTAGCTGAGCTTCGCATGATGATGGTATGTAACAATAAATCATTCCAGGTTTTGAAATGCATGAGTGGCAGCAATTTTCCTTATGGTTGGTTCTTGTGTGACAACCATAAGTATAACAAATGTTGGTTCTTTTGTTAACAATATTCATTTCTTTACTTGTATTTTTGCTTAAATACATAACATTTTTTTTAATGTATCCATGCATTAGAAATGATGAATCATCAATGTATATTAGAAAGCCTTTTCTTCATATTATGAATCATGCCAATATATACAACATAGTTTGAGAAAGACATGTTGGTTAATGGTAAATGAGATGATGAATATGTAAAATGGTAATGAATAGTCCCCCCCCAAATTAAAATGTATTAGGTTTATGAAAAGGATAAAGGGAATGGAGTGAGAGAATTTTCCAAATTCATTCATTTTCTAGCATTTAAGGAATTACATGGCTAAATATTAGAAAACAACGTACCTCCACTTACCCAAAAAGTTGATGAACTTATGTAATAGGAATGTGGCTGCTGCTGCTGAATAATAGAATGTGAAGTGAAGGATCTGAACTGGTACTTGGTTGGATGAAGTAAAAGATGAGAGATGAAAGTAGAACTATGGTACTCTGATATGGCTGAAGTATGATGTTGTAAAACTGTTGCTGGTGTCATGAAAAGTATATAGTCTTCAACTACTACAAAACTCGATGGTACAATTCTTACCATGTGAATGAATGTGTTGATGTCGAACATGGAAAGAACTCATTGGATTACCGAACATTGATGAATGTTGTTAATCAATGCAAGGCAATATCACCATTGATGTCAATGAGTGCTAAGGTACCTAGGTACATGATGCAAAGTTCGAATAAATGAGCTTATGTTGAGCCACTTGCAAGATCTAATGATCTAGGGACATTGATGTATTCCCAGGATTGTCAGCAAGAAAACTTTCCATTAAGGCATGCAAGCCTCAAGGTACTAAAAATGAACTCTAGTCTCTATCCCAGATAAGGTGTTGAGGTCAATGGGGAAAGACTTGTTGATAGGTGGGCCTTAATGAATCCCACATTAGTCAACACGAGTTGTACATAATGAGTGGTAGGATTATAGATGAAAAGATATGAGGTTCAAACAATTTTTATGGTAGGGATAAATGTAGTCATGGAAAGGAAGCTGAATGGTTTTATTCATAAGGAAAAATACAAACTAAAAATGAGGCAAATGCATGAGACTCAGAAAGATAGACATGCGGAAAGCCATGATGTATAAGAAAGTGAAAATATAGGCTCTAACATGGATGATGGAATGACATGGCATAACTGGTTTCTGAAAGGCTTCTTTGTAGAATCAGAATGTCATGACATACATGGTAGAAATTCAACCTCTTCAAGTTTTCAACGGAACATTTTCTGAAAATTTTATGTGATTCTAGGAATCATCTCTGCATGCCATTCATTCGTCTTTAAATCTGCAAAAGGTTATTATTTCCCTCCAACAAACTTGTGAGCACATTGAAAATACATGAAATTATGTGCTTAATAAAATGTAAAAATAAATAAAATGCTCTTATACCTTCAAGTAGCAACCCTTCTTGTCGAAACCCGTTTCTGAGTGACTTGTAAAAACAAGCTAGCACGGTAATCATAAAATTTTGAGAAGATTCCAAGTTCATTTAAAATTTATAATTTTATGATTTATTTATTATGTAATACTTTTTATTTATTTATATGTTTTTAATTTTTAATTTTATTTTATTTTTATTTTTTCTATTGTTATCATAACCCTTTTTAATATTATTTTTAAAACATATATATATATATATATATATATATGATTTAAATTTGATCTATTTATAAATAAATAAAAAATTGTGTGCTTTTATGTATATAGAAACTAATGTAAGTTTTATTATGTTAATGTGCTTTTTTTCTAATGTTTTGAATTGTTTTGCAATAAAAACAAAAATCAGAGTTTTTACATCCTAATGCGTCTTTATGTAATGATTGCACAATAGGGAGAGAGGGTCGACCCTTTCAGTGGTCGACCCCTCTAAAAGTAGACTATTTTAATGATCTAAAATAGAGAGGAGTGTGCAAAATAAGCGATTTCTATGGTAAATTTGGCAGCTTGAAACAAACACCTAATATGAAATAAATGCAGCTTGATATCCCATAATGTGTTATTGTATAATCACTCCGAGGCATGGTTTATATTGAAACAAAAACCTACCTCCCCCAACTCAAAGATGTGCGAAGTCCCACTGTGCAAAAATAAAAATCAAGAAGAAGGCTTAGCTACGACAGTAGCTACCTTCGATTTCAAAGACGCATATTAATTTTATTAATAAAATTATTTTTTATACATAGATTTTTTAATTTTTATGTTGTTATAAAAACAAATGTTTTTATTTACAAAACCACTTCATTATCGTTTTTTATTTAAATTTCATTTATTTACGAAAAGAACAAATATATATTATATATACACTCATTTAAATTTTGATTTAAAGCTAAAAAATATTTTTTTATTTTTATAACTTTTATGTTTGACCTATATATTAACTATCTAAAAATTAATAAAAACAAAAAATATGCTAAATCTAATTGATATAGTAACCTTCTTATTCCAAATTTACTTGCAATTTTTTTTTCAATTTTTCAATTTTATTTTTATGGCTTTTTTTTTTTAAATTGAATAAGAAAATATATAAGAAATCATATTATTAGTAAAATGGGAACCAAGTCAACTTGCTTTGAATAAAATGCTCTTAGCACATTGAATTGTTTGGCATAGTCATCAAGTAGTTGATCAATTTCATTGGGTATATTGATATTTTCTGCCTGGAATGGAGGCCAAAAGCATGAAGAAACGATTGTTGCATCAATTATAACTAGTGACAACTTACTTTCTTCAAGCTTGTCACACTGATCTTCATGTTGAATTTGTTGTTTTAGAGTAGTCTTGACATTTGTATTAGTCCTCTTGGAGGTAGTCAAATCATTGATCGTTATTTCACATCTTTGCATGGTACCCTCGCGAAAAAGTATCTTAAACAACTCCAAAGTACGAGTTTCACGCTCAATGTCATAATCTGATTTGTTGATCAATTTTTCTGCCAACATATTACAATATTCATTTATAAGCTTCTCCTTGGACCCAAATATTCCAACCAACATATCGAGAATATCAAGCGATCTCCTATTCCTGCTACCCATGGATGGATCAACCTCCACGGGATCAAGCTCACAACGTTCATATGTTTCTCAAGCCTTCTCATCTTTAGCACTGTAATCATCATCATTATCACAACTTTCATGATTACTTGCTTCTCTGCTCAGCTTCTCAAGTAGACTAATTCCTTCATTTCCATCTATGCTATTTCCACCTCCTGAGCTATCAGTAAGCATCGCCACTATATATTTACTAGCATATTTTCTTCCTCTCAGGTATTCCCCAATTAGTTTTCCTACTGCTTCAAGGAATACACCAGTTGGATCCATAGTTTGAAGTGCTTTTATGCTTGAAACATACTGTGTTATACATCATTAGTCGAGGCAACAACAATACGAAGGCGATAACGTAAAGCAGAAAGAAATGAATCCACTAGCTTCGCATGTTGGCCAGTATTGTCCAAGCACTGTTTTTAGTCCTGTTGAGGCCTGGAAATTCCCAGGAAGCAACAGTAAGGGATTCTCCCCAATCAACGTTCCCAACTAGCCCGTTGACTTTTTGGAATAGGGAATCCGTCTGGTTTGTGGTCCAGCTACCGTAGGTCAAGAAAAAAAACAAAGGCTTTACTGGTTACGGCCCGGCCCACCGAGTTTTTTGTATTTTTTACTTAAAGGGATGAAATGCGAGTGCCTAACTAAATGCAGGGCGATCAAGATGCAGGGAGTGGTCACAATGTGATGCGTAGGTTCTTACCTCTCGTCTTATGCTCGCAAGCAACCAAATCAGACACAATAAGAAATAAACTAACTATGTAATCTATCCCGAGGGAGCAAGGTTATTATTTTGGGTGAGCAATACATTTTGTACATGCATTTTGAAGAATCACAGATAGCTAGTACTTCTTCCAAGACACATGAACACTTACAGATATTCAAATAACCAGGTACCCAATCATTTTATAACAACATTTATTATTCACAGTGAAAAATATCCCAAAAACTACTGAAGAACATTTAACAAGAACATAGGTTCAGAACATCAAATACCCTTACAGTAAATGAAACACAGCTGAAAATGAAATATTTCCTCTTCAACATTATTCATTGAATTGCATTGATACATTCCACTCTACACTCTCTCCAACAGGTAAAATTGCAGTTTCCTTTGCAAAACGAAGTAGTTCCTCTTACAAGCAAACATTTACAAAATTTTCCAGGGGAAAAAGCCCCGTCTCATTCCTACTTTCCAATATTTAAACTACAACTACTGAGTGCTTCGTTTTCCCCCCAGAAGCGTGGTCTTTCAGTTTCTCCAACGCTTCATATTTCGATCTTTTGTCAGTATGTGATCATGAGACACTTGGTAACTGATCCACTTCTGAGATCACGCCTTTACAGCTCTGGACTTCGTCCTCCATTCGCCTCGTTTCAGTCATACCTCTGCCAAACGGGTTAGTCTTTCTCCTCATCGTGGCACATTGACCAATCTCCTTGAAACTTCCTGCATTCAATTTACGAGCATGGTTCAGACAACAAATATTATCAATTAACCACCATTCCACAAGGAAACGGCCGAGCTTACCATGTACGGGCCTGGAAAAATATCCTATGGTCACCGGCGGGAAAAATCAAGTCGGCAGTCAGAAGAAAGTGAGCTCGGGAGCCAGGAGGATCTGCCAGCCGCAACATCGGGTGAGAATTAAGTCGCATCCAAGTGAAACGCGGGGGGGATGTGCCATAAATCGGACGTCGGACGGTTTTAGTTTCGGACACCAGAAGACTCTAGGAGCCGCAACGACGGAGGAGGAAAATTAGGGGAAACACGGAGCAGACGGGAAAACTTAATCATACGTCGAAAGACACTCAGATCGTGAGCAGAAGAGATCACCCAGCCGCAACGGCGGCTGAGTAGAGGCTACAGGCAAGCAATCGAAGGCTAAAATTGAATCGGGCATCGGATGGGTTTAGACTTCGGATGACGAAAAGATATTGGAGCCGCAACGATGGCGAGGTTGATACTTTGCAGCTTCCAATCCAACAGCAAAAAGAGGCCCGATTATGGGAAACCTCAAGGATTTGAGTAGCGTTAACAACCAAAATTGTTTTCTTCGCAAAAGCTTCCCTGAAGAACAAAATTGTACTTCTTCACGGCCAGAAATCCACGACTTAACTGAAAATGAACATGGCATGAATAAACCTGCTGGCATCCAATATTCAAAGTAAAATGAAAAAAATATATGCCCGAGAGGCTCAATCATTTTAACGATCCAACCAGGAAAAATGATGAGGAGGGGACCCAGAATTTAAATAAGAATAAATTTAGGGAGGACAGTTGCGGCAGCAACAACTGGCGATTTCCTAGTGAACCTAGATCTCTGGGTGATTATACTTTGAGCAACAGACTGTTTAACCAGGATGCTTCTAATGAATTCTTCCAGCCATATGGATTCCTTGACCAACAGAAGTGTGTACCTTAATCATTGATGATGGTCCATTTGGGGAAAGTGGAAACCGAAACCTTCAAGTCCAGATAACTCTGTTGGGGCCAGAGGATGAGTTTCATTATTACCTCTTTCTTCAGGTAGTTAACAGTGTGGACACCACAGGATTGCAGCAGATAGTAAGCAATAATATTCGTTTGTTCCTCGTTCCCATGCCATTTTAACACTCTTGTGCTTTTGGACTTTTGTCCCTTTCATTTGATTCTTTCTATGCACCTTTCTTACTGAATTTTAATTCAGGATCCTCTATCCCATAGTGTCCTTTTGTGTGAGTGGTATATTTTAAGCTTCAGCTCACGGACGGAGAGGATCTTTTGGCCTTAAGTACTTATGATTCAGCACCTACTTTGATTTATGATGCTTTTATAGAAGTATTGACTCTTTATTCGCCTTTTGGAATTCTTCTCTTGGCATGGGATCATTTATATTTAATACACTATTCACCCTGCTTCTTTCCATGGGTCCTTTACTGTTGCTCCTTTGACACTTCAAGTGTGATATGGATGGAACCCCGACATAGTACTCCAGACTCCTCGAATCTGGTTTAATTCACAGGGGTTAAGCAGGACTTCAATGCACACAACATTTTATTCGAGAAAACTGTTAGGCTGAAAGAAATCTTTTAGCAACACACAGGCTGACACTCAACGTGTTTGATATTCCCAAAAACCTGAACTTCCTCCAATCTATCTTCCTCGGCCACTAACACTTGGTTGTAGCCAGAGAATCCGTCTAACAACGAAAACAATTCAGAACCAGAAACCATCTGTAGCAATTGCTCCATGGGAGGCACCGGATAGTTGTCTTTATCTGAGGCGCGGTTTAAGTTTCTAAAGTCCACGCACAGTCTGATTTCTCCCGACTTTTTTTTTATCAGCACCAAATTTGACACCCACTCTGAATGTCGGACTTTAAAAATAATCCTAGCATCCAACAATTTTTTCACCTCGCTTTGAATCAGTGGCTCCAACTTGGGGTGCATCTTCCTTAACGGCTACTGATATGGCTTGACACCTGCTTTAATAGGGATGATATGCTTGATAATGCTGGTGTCGTAGGTCTTCAAATCTGCGTACATCCATGCAAAGACATCTCTGTATTGTTTAAACAAATTTAAGAACTTGTCTCTTTCTACTGGTGAACAACATTTGCCAAGATTCACGAACTTGGGATCCGTTTCAGTCCCTAGGTTTATTAGCTCGAACTATAGAGTTGAACTGTGCGTCTTCACATTAGCAGGTCTTCTAAATTTTTCGTTCAAGTCGAACATCTTTTCTAACGTTCTGACCCCTTTGGGAATGAAATTGTCATATTTCATCTCAGCCTGATGTTCCTCATCGTCGATAATGGCCCCTTTAAAGGTCTCATCATTGGTCAAGCATTCGATTATTTGCTGATCATCGTCAAATACTCGCAGATTGGTGATCATGTCGGGTACTGATGGCCTGAAAAGTAATTCAATAGAGCATTTGTTATTAGTGGGAACCAACCTGGCGGCTGATGTAGCTAGAAGATCAGCGGCTTCATTTTTTATTCTTGGGATTGAAATAATATTAAACGCATGAAAACATTTAAGAAACTCCCATACCTCATTTTGGTAAGCTTTCAAATGAGGGGAAACACAATGTATTTGATTTCTTATTTGCTTTACAACTATTTCCGAGTCCCCAAAAACTTTTAAATTACTAACCTATAGCTCAATTGCTTTCTTGAGTCCCTACAGCAGTGCTTCATATTCAGCCGTATTGTTAGTACACTCAAGCTCTAATCTACAGGACAGGAAGTATTTATTTTTTTGTGGATCAATAAGGACACAGCTGGCCCCTGACCCTTCTAACGTTTTCGAGCCGTCAAAAAACAAAGTCCAAAAAACATTATCTACTGAAACAGAATCTACTCCTACTGCTAGATCTACTATTTTACAGTCAATCTCATCAGCCTGAGAAAAATGAAGGAGATTAGGCTGAGTGTCAGATGTGTTGCTGGCCTCTTCCGCTTGATAATTCCCTGGTTCCAGTTCGACAAAGTAGTTTCCCAACACAGATTCAACTGGTATATTCTTCTCATCCAATTGAGTAGCATTGTGCTTCATGTGAGGTTCTCCCAAAACATTAATCTGATTGGGACTCCCTTTGTAAGGCAGCCAAAGATGTGACCAATATGAGGTGAAATATCCATTCAACTTAGCTGACCAATTTTTGCTCAGGACTAGGCCGTAGGCGTCTGGTATATCAGCCACCACGATGTTAATACTTGGCATACTCTGTCATCGTATGCTAGGAGGATTAGGACGTCTTCCATTTCACCAATCACTTTAACGTCTGTCCTATCCAATTGCACCACCCTCCACGTGGATGGCTTAGGCTGCCCGTTTATTTTCTTACATACTGATATGGGCATGACATTAATTGACGCTCCTGAGTCTACCAGACAATTGTGCACGTTATGATTAAAGATTTCAAACGTCAAGAGGAAAGGTGGATGTTTAGTTTTAGACGTACCTCCAGTGCTAGCTTCTCCAATTTCTTCTTCATCCCGAGGCTGATTATCAGTGGGCAGCTTTTCTCCTGACGTTTCAAGTGCCTTCAACAACTTTTCTTTCTGCTGGGGTACTTTGCACATTTCAAACAGCGGGACATTTGCCTTTATCTTCTTTAAATCTTCAACAATGTCATATTCAATTTGTTGTTTAATGGACTAAGATTTATCAGCACTCACATTCTCTTTATTTGGCTTAGGCACCATTTTGTTCCGTTTAGGATCTTGGCTAGTAATGGTGAATTCCAATATCTGATCAGCCAAGGATTTATCTTGGAACTTCTTTTTGACATTTCTTTGCAGCATTCTGATCTTTGGAAGTAAAATACTATCATCACTAACCGTCCCTTGCCTTCTAGTTGTCACGTTAGCTTCCCTAACATCCTTATGTCCCTGAGTATTTTCCTCTTCTGCATCTAATACAGAGACAGAATTCCATAATGCCATGGTCTCTTCTTCCTGTTCTTTCGTAGAAGTAGAAGCAACACTTTCCTTCTTTTCATCATCATCTTCTTCCGTTAATCTTGAATCCAACATCTGGTTCATGACCAATGTCATTGAATTTATCCATTGCGGACAGTTCTTTTCGGAATGAGGCTGTTGATGGAAGGTACAGAAATTTTCCATCCCTATCTCAGTAAGATTCATGGATGCCATTTTTTGAGGAGGAGGTTGGGGTTGATTGCTGTCCTCTCTTTTCTTATAATATGGCCTGAAGAACTTCTGTGCTTCTTTTTCTTTTTCTAAGTCTATGATCTTATTGGACATCTTTTGCATCATTTTAGCCATGCTTTCATAATCTGGTGTCTTTTCTTCTTTAGGCTTAGTGAACAATAAGGTTTTTCTGCCCGCACCTTTCTCTCCTGATTTCTCTGGATAGTCTTCAATGCTTTCTATTTCCACTTCCACCTCTTCTTCCTCTTCATAGGTTTCTGTCAAAGTAGGCTTGGCCCTACCTTTTGCAAACATGGCCAAGTCAGGGCCCAAAGCTGAAGTATAGTATTCAATCAGTACTTTGTCTGAGGGCTTATCTATTTCAGAGAAATTTTTAAGATATGCTGCAAACCTTTGTGTGAAACTGTGCACTTTTTCCTTTTTCTCTTTCTTCAATGCACACAGTCCTTTCATGAGGGAAGCGTGAGTCTTTTGGACTGCGTACTTGCTCCTGAACATTCTTTCAAAGGTATCCCAGTCTGGGATAGAGTTGGCGGGCAATCCAAAATACCAAGAGGCTGCAGCTCCTTTAAGGGTATGCAGGAATAGTCTGCACACCACATCTTCATGTTCCCCCGCCCTCAATCCTTCTATAGCCAGATAGAAACTCTACAAATGATCATCTACTAATATCTTTTCATTGGGATCAAATGTAGGCAACAACTTCTCAAAGGCTTGAGGTAGGTCATGCAAAGGTGGGGTGAGTTTTAGGGGTGATTTGGATCTCCAGGCAGGAGGTGGTGGATTTGGTGGGTTGGACAAAGGTAGGTTTGCGTTAACGCCGGCCATGAGTAAAGGTGGTGACTGTGGAGGTGAACCAACAGGGGTATGAACAGGAGAAATGTAAGGGGTCTCCGGACCTTCTTGATACAAAGGTAGCTCAACTTCTTGTAAGGCAGTCTCTACAAGTTCTTCCCAGTCTCCAACCAACACCGAATCTTATACTATAGGAAGGACTTTTTTCTAGTATTCTCTTCTAAGAAATTCATGAATAATTGGCAACCCTCCAATCTTCTTTACATAAGCACGGGTGTGTCTTCTTAGATCATTGACAATATCGTTGTGAACAAGATATAGATGTTCTCTATTTTCTTCTTCTTCCGGAATTGGATTACGTGGTCCACTACTTTCAGAACTGTAACCAGCGGAATAATCTCGGGAAAACGGGTTTCCCCGGCCAGCCATGCACTGGCGGCCCTCCTTCTAGCGCCAAAAATATTGAGGCCTGGAAATTCGCAGGCGGCAACAGTAAGGGATTCTCCCCAATCAACGTTCCCAACTAGCCCGTTGACTGTTTGGAATAGGGAATCCGTCCGGTTTGCGGTCCGACTACCGTAGGTCAAGAAACAAAACAAAGGCTTTACTGGTTACGGCCCGACCCACCGAGTTTTTTGTATTTTTTACTTAAAGGGATGAAATGTGAGTGCCTAACTAAATGCAGGGCGATCAAGATGCAGGGAGCGGTCACAATGTGATGCGCAGGTTCTTACCTCTCGTCTTATGCTCGCAAGCAACCAAATCAGACACAATAAGAAATAAACTAACTATCTAATCTATCCCTAGGGAGCAAGGTTATCATTTTGGGTGAGCAATACATTTTGCACATGCATTTTGAAGAATCAAAGATAGCTGGTACTTCTTCCAAGACACATGAACACTTACAGATATTCAAATAACCAGGTAGCCGATCATTTTATAACAACATTTATTACTCACAGTGAAAAATATCCCAGAAACTACTAAAGAACATTTAACAAGAACATAGGTTCAGAACATCAAATACCCTTACAGTAAATGAAACACAGTTGAAAACGAAATATTTCCTCTTCAACATTATTCATTGAATTGCATTGATACATTCCACTCTACACTCTCTCCAACAGGTAAAATTGCAGTTTCCTTTGCAAAACAAAGTAGTTCCTCTTACAAGCAAACATTTACAAAATTTTCCAGGGGAAAAAGCCCCGTCTCATTCCTAATTTCCAATATTTAAACTACAACTACTGAGTGCTTCGTTTTCCCCCCAGACGCGTGGTCTTTCAGTTTCTCCAACGCTTCATATTCCAATCTTTTGTCAGTATGTGATCATGAGACACTTGGTAACTGATCCGCTTCTGAGATCATGCCTTTACAGCTCTGGACTTTGTCCTCCATTCGCCTCGTTTCAGTCATACCTCCGCCAAACGGGTTAGTCTTTCTCCTCATCGTGGCACATTGACCGGTCTCCTTGAAACTGCCTGCATTCAATTTACGAGCATGGTTTAGACAACAAATATTATCAATTAACCACCATTCCATAAGGAAACGGCCGAGCGTACCATGTACGGGCCTGGAAAAATATCCTATGGTCACCGACAGGAAAAATCAAGTCGACAGTCAGAAGAAAGTGAGCTCAGGAGCCAGGAGGATCTGCCAGCCGCAACGTCGGGTGAGAATTAAGTCGTAGCCAAGCAAAACGCGGGGGGGATGTGCCATAAATCGGACGTCAGATGGTTTTAGTTTCGGACACCAGAAGACTCTAGGAGCCACAATGACGGAGGAGGAAAATTAGGGGAAACACGGAGCGAACGGGAAAAATTAATCGGACGTCGAAAGACACTCAGATCGGGAGTGGAAGAGATCACCCAGCCGCAACGGCGGCTGAGTAGAGGCTACGGGAAAGCGACCCAAGGCTAAAATTGAATCGGGCATCGGATGGGTTCATACTTCGGATGATGAAAAGATCTTGGAGCCGCAACGGCGGAGAGGCTGATACTTTGCAGCTTCCGTTCCAACAGCAAAAAGAGGCCCGATTACGGGAAAACTCAAGGATTTGAGCAGCGTTAACAACCAAAATTTTTTTCTTCGCAAAAGCTGCCCTGAAGAACAAAATTGTACTTCTTCACGGCCAGAAATCCATGACTTAACTGAAAATGAACATGGCATGAATAAACCTGCTGGCATCCAATCTTCAAAGTAAAACGAAAAAAAGACATGCCCGAGAGGCTCAAGCATTTTAACGATCCAACCAGGAAAAATGATGAGGAGGGGACCCAGAATTTAAATAAGAATAAATTTGGGGAGGACAGTTGCGGCAGCAACAAGTCCTTTATGGTGTCTTCACTCTCAGGGTAGTCTACAATGATGTCAAAAAGTTGGTTGATTCGTAAATCTTGCAATCCAACAGTTCTTAACCGACTTAACTCATTGCTTGAACCAAGTGGTTTGATTACAGTAGATGAGCGTGGGCTTGTAAATGGGGAACCAATGGAAATTTATACTAATCCCAAGTTTTGAATGTTCCTTACAGTTGATCCAAGTCACGTGGAAGTGTCAAGAGCTATGCGCAATAGAGGAATCAAAATATACCTTATGTTTCCAGATGGAGAACTTCGTGTTGAGCGTTCTATGGAGAAGGTAGCTAGAGAGAATTCCCTTCCTACTTTGATCAAGCAGCAATTGATCGTATCCATGCCAGTTGTTTTCATGGTGTAATGATTAAAATCACATCAAAGGTGATTTGAGATCTCTAAAACGCGTCATTGGCATGTGTCAAGGAAAATAATCCATTGCTCTTGGGAATGCTAAATCAAACTGCATCTTTCTCAACCTGATAAACTTATTATGATCCGAAATAAAATGGGTTAACCGCATGCTTTATGATAATTTTTCATTGAGTCAAACAGAAGAGACAATGTTGTTGCTTGACAAGACTCATGATGTAAATAGTAATCTGCAAACCAACCCTGTACATAGTTATGATTACAATGAACATACTAACATCTGTGGATGAGAAATAAAGAGAACGATCTATCATTTAGACACATGTCACCAATATTGGTTTTCATGGGAGATAATATAAAGAGAGGACTCACAAAAGGTTGAGTACAACCACATCAACAGACTATGATGAAGGAACCAGATAAACGTTCATACTAAATTTCCATCTTTTCATGTTTTCACACTTATTTTGTTTTTCTTGGGTGAACAGTCTGTTAGATTTTAACATTTAAGCTATATGATCTTAGGATATTATCTGAGATAATAGCAAGCACATAAATCAGACACAAGAGACAATGAACACAAATATTTTCCTCGGGGAAACCATAAAGGAGAAAACCCTACAACTTCCTCAGAGATAGAATCAACACCAAAAGTAAAACCCAAATATAGTGATATGATCTCCCGACAGTAGTAGTCTCTCTCTCTTAGTTCTTCACTACAACTGAGTGTGAGTGAATGAATATGAATGTGTGTTAAATAGAGAGGATCCCTCTCTATTTATACTAATTCTCTACTTGACAATAACTCACTAGGGTTGACTTCTCTAGGAGAGTCTAATAACCCTAGGGACCCACAATTGTGGGGACTTTAACCCTTGCCATCAATAAGGAGGTTTATACTCTATGACTTTACATGACTTGTTTACATTGTTGAATCTAACGATCAGAACATCGGGGCATGACATGACTCAATTACATTACAGATAATTCCCGGAATAAACATCAGGGTACAATACATAAGATATATAAGTGAATACATTCCGAAGTTACAAATACATCAACACTCCCTCTTAAGTAGGAAGGTATTCTCTCGACACAATTTAATTGGCACAAGTCTTCTTCTCTATATCATCTAGATCATCATCAAGTCATCTTCATCTTCAAGTCATCTTCATCATCAAGTCATCTTCATCAAGTATGGATCATCATTGGATCTGGATCATCACTGGATCATCATCAAGTCTGGATCATCACTTGATAGGGAGCATCACTAGATCATCATTAAGTATGGATCATCACTTTATAATCATCAAAGCTAGATCATCATCAACATTACTTCTTTTTTTATCTTGATCAACTGGTGCTATCTCTCAATTCTTCTTGTCATAGGAAGTCCTACAGAGATACACCCTTTTCATGTTGGTTGTAGGATTAACCTCCACGTAGGTCTTTATCAACAGAGCCAACCATTTTTCATGCTAGATGTACTACCTTTCCTTGCAAGGACTTCCCCTACAGAACCAGTCCTTGTTCATACTGGATGCAACACCTTGCCTCTCACAAGAATTTCCCCTACAGAGAAAGTCCTTTTTCATACTGGATGCAGCACCTTGCCTCTCGCAAATATTTCCCCTATAGATCCAGTCCTTTTCCATACTGGATGCAGCACCTTGCCTCTTACAAGTATTTCCCCTATAGAGCCAATCCTTTTTCATACTAGATGCAGCACCTTGCCTCTCGCAAGGATTTCCCCTACAGAGCAATTCCTTTTTCATATTGGATGCAGCATCTTGCCTATCGAAAGGATTTCCCCTACAAAGCCAATCCTTTTTCGTACTAGATGTAGCAGCTTGCCTCTCACAAGGATTTCCCCTACAGATCCAATCCTTTTTCATATTGGATGTAGCATCTTGCCTCTCGCAAGGATTTCCACTACAAAGCCAGCTCTTTTTCATGTTGGATGTAGTACTCAGCACTTACATCTGACCATGGGAGGAACCAATCCTACCACCATGCTAGAAAGGCACAACCTTTGTATACAATGTTGGTTCACTTGGATTTCTGCTGAATCCTTCACCATTCAAATATTCATCAATTCTGATGTACCAAACTCTGGGTGCTTGCTTCAATCCATACAACGCTTTCTTCAATCTGTAGACTTTGTCTTCTTGTCCATCAACCTCATATCTTGGAGGTTGTCTTACATAAACCTCTTCTTGTAAAGATCCATTCAAAAATGCAAACATTACATCCATTTGATGTACATACCATTTATTATGAGAAGCAATAGCTAATATCATCCTTACAGTATCAAGTCTGGCTATAGGTGCAAATGTCTCATTATAATCAATTCCAAGTTGTTGAATAAACCCCTGAGCAACAAGTCTTGCTTTATATTTTTCAACATCACCATTAGCATTTAACTTAGTTTTATAAATCCATTTTGACACCAATACAATTTTTATCTTCAGGCAAATCTACAAGATTCCAAGTATTATTTCTCTCTATGGAATCAATTTCTTCATCCATTGCTTTTATCCAAACATCCCTTTTAACAGCTTCATCAAAATCTACAATTTGAAACTTGATCTACTTCATCATTCTGTTCATACAGTTCTCTTACACTTCTAGTCTTCTGACCTCTAACTTTGTTTCTTAATGATTCCAATGTAGGATTTGATTCATTACTTACCTCCGATCCTGTTCCTTGCCATCCACCAACACTTGATGGTTCACCATGTTCATGACCTCTGGGCGTTCTGGTAGGTGTCCTTGCTGCTAGTGTATGTGGAGTCAACTGTCCTCCATGTGTGCCCTATTCATCTTTTTCATCTTTTGTGTGAGGTGTTACAGCTTCCTCACCAACTAATTTATTAATGCTCCCATCCCATGCTTCTTCTTCTTTAAACACCACATCTCTACTAATTACATACTTCTTGGTGATGTGATTATAAAGTCTATATGCTTTAGATTCTTCACTATATCCAACAAAAATACATTTCTGACTTCTGTCATCTAAATTTCTCCTCAACTCTTTAGGTACATGTGCATAAGCTACACAACCAAAAACTCTTAAATGAGATATGCTGCTACACTTACCACTCCAAGCTTGCTGAGGAACTCGATCCTTCACGCTTTCATCGGGCTTCTGTTCAGGATGTACACTAAACAAGTAACAGCGTCTCCCCAATATTCATTTGAAAGATGCTTCTCCTTCATCATACTTCGAGCCATGTTCATAATAGTTTGATTCTTCCTTTCTACTACATTGTTTTGATGTGGACTGTAGCATGCAGTAAACTGCCTTTTCATTCCATGATACCTACAAAAATCCATAAATTCATTTGACATATACTCACCGCCTCCATTTGATCTCAAGACTTTAATAAATTTATTACTCTCTTTTTCAGCCATAGCTTTAAAACTTTTAAACACATCAAATGCTTGAGATTTTTGTTTCAGCAAATACACCCAATTTTTTCAACTATAATCATCAATAAAAGACATAAAATAAACATTACAAGTCAAAGAAGGCGTTTGCATCGGTCCACACAAATCAGTATGTACTAGCTCCAATGGTTCCTTTGCTCTGTTTGAGACTCCATAAATAAATTTCTCTCTATGATGCTTTCCCAATATGCAACTTTCACATGAGCCTACTGGCTGCTCAATACTCGGCAATCCTTTTACCATCTGCTTTTTCTGTAGCAATTTTAAACCACCAAAATGTAAATGGCCATATCTCAAATGCCATAACCATGATTGATCTAAACTCTTAGTTTTATAAGCATTCAAAGAGTTAGTCAAATCATTTCTCATAAATAGTGGAAACATTCTATTCTTTGTCATCTCTACTCTGGCAATCAACTGTTTACTTGGATATTTATCATAAATAGTGCATACCTTTTTCTTAAAGAATACTCTATACTCTTTTTCCAACAACTGTCCAACACTCAATAAATTACACATCAAACTAGGAACATAATAAATATCATGAATAGTTCTCCTTTTACCATCTTTTGCATACACAACAATCACACCTTTACCATTGACTTTTACCTTATAGTCATTACCCAACTTTACTTCAGACTATATGCTGGTATCTAGACTTGAAAATAATTCCTTATTTCCAGTCATGTGATTGTTGCATGCACTGTCCAAAAACCAAATATCTTTTGAACTTTCCTGGGTGACATTACAAGTCAAAAACATAGGTTGTTCTTCATTTTCAGTCTCCTCTGTCATGTGTGTAGACAACTTACTAGCATATGCTTGTTTCTTCCAACACTTATTAGCAAAATGCCCAAATTTCTTACAATAAAAACATTGAACTTTAGATTTATCATACCTCTGATTTCCTGACTTTCCTGCTGTGCTGCTACTCCCCCTTACGCTACGAGTACTCTGTTGTAACTTCTCTTCATTTTCAGAATCATTTTTGCTGTCACTATGACCAACTCTTCGTCCTCATCTTCCTCTGTTGCTAGATCTTCCTCTGCCTCTACCTCTACTAACATTTAACTGAGATTTAAAAGCATTTTCTAAACAAGTGTCATCATACTTGTTCATTCTTGATTCATGAGCAAGAAATAAACCAGTCAGCTCATCAATGTGCATTTAACTGAGATTTTTAAACTCTTCAATTGGAACAACCACAACTTAAAACTTCTTCGGCACACATCTCAGCAATTTTTCAATCACACATTGATCTGGAAGATCTTCACCATACTGTCGTAGCTGGTTTACAACACTCATGACTTGTGTCATGAAATTATCAATAGTCTCACTGTCTTTCATCTTTAGATTCTCAAAGTCTCTTCTTATATTCTGCAACTTAACGTTCTTCACCTTGGTCACACCTTGATAGCATGTTTCAAGAGTGTCCCAAGATTTCTTTGAAGACTCGGCACTTGATATCTTGAATGAGACCAAGAGATTTATTATCTTTCTTTCGATTTTCCTTCAATAGAATATGTTCAGCATTGGTCAAATCCAACTCAGCCACTTGATTAGCTGGTTCAGGATATCCAATCGTAACAAACTCCCAAAGATGTTGATCACGCAGGATAGTTCTCATCTTAATAAACCAGGTGTCATAATTTCTTTCGGACAACACTAGAATTTGTGGTTGTACTACACTGCTGTTAGTAGCCATTTCAATTAATTTCAAAAACAAATGAACAATAAAACTTAATCAGACTCTTAAACCAAAGATGAAACTTAACCACGCTCTGATACCACTGTGGGGAAGGCAGGGGAGTGACGCTTCTTTCCTTAGCAGCACTTGAGACTTCACATACAGCTCAAAAAATCACTTACAGTCAATGTTCAGCTCTTCTCAACAATGTACAGCTATTCACAGCAATGTACAACTTTACTGACAGAGCTCAAAGTAACAACCCCAGCAAGTACAGGATTGTTGCAGCATGGCTTCTACTGTTAGCGGCACTTCCAAGATTGTGTTGCAGCTAGCTGTTACAGCCAGCAACACTCTATGCACTTAAATCCATTAACTGCGACTACTCACAACTCACACACAGCTCTCTATTTTTGCACTGATTTGATGACCCCTGTATCCAGAAACTTATCACAAGTATTCTACTTAATACATAAACAACATTCAAACTAAAAACACGAGCTGCTATAGCAAGCCAACAAAAAAAAAAACTGATTTTTTTCAAAAAACAGAATTACACAGGAAATTATCAAAGTTTCAACTCTATTTCTATTATGCTCTGCTGTTTGTATTCAACCTATCAAATATGGTTTACAAAGCAAGTATTTATAGGATTTTAAATAAGTCGGCCATTAAATGCTAATTGGCCCTTCGCTAACAAAACGGTCTTCTCTGTTCAAATGATTTACAATATGTTTTAATGCTCTGTTATAGTCTGACAGAAATATAAACTACGCTGCCTCTTCAGAAAATAAATTCGCTAAGCTGACATATAAAAATGATTTTTATGATTTAATAATTTGTTGTTTTGTCGGGTGTTGAGGCGGTGTTGTGACTCTTCAGTGTTGCAGTGGCCACAAATTGAACGGTGATGGCTCTTCAAATTTTCGGCAGCTGATGTTGTCGCTTCAAAATCTGTTGCAGCCTAGCGGTGGAGTAATTACATAATTCCAACAGTGATCACCATCACTTGACAGGTGTTTTCGCTTGAAAACCCAAAGTCTCTATGATCTTAAAATATTCAGAGCTTTTATTTCCTGTAGAAAGAGATATATTGTTGCTTCCAATCCAAGGATCATGTTTGAACTATTTCTGAAAGAGTATTTGGCCATGGACCATGTGCTTGGCACTGAGTTGCAGGTCTTCCATGGTTGCATGGGATTTGTGTTTGGGACTAGTGTAACTGAACGTTGTGAAGGATTTTTTTAAAGAGAAGAACTATTATCTTGGTTTAGGAGATCATCCTACTAACACTTAGAATACAATTTCCACTCTTCATTGTATGTGATTATATTGTTATGAAACTAGATATCAGTCTCTTGTATGATATTCTACATCAGCTGAAGTATCTCCTTTTTGGGTTTGGGTTGTCTTCTTTTCTTTCCATTGGTCTTTACCTCTGATTCCATAGCTCTAATTTTCTTTGGTTGAATGGGTTAGGTCCAAAATATGTTTCAATTCCAGCGGACGCCCCCCACCTAAAATATATATGTTGCACTGTAGCATAATATGTATCAGCCACGGTTATATTTAGAAGATGATGATTCCCTAGAAGGGGTTAGTCATTTCCCTGATTGTTTTTCTTGTGGATCTTTTCGTCGGCCTGATGTCAATCTTATTTCATGTGAGGTTACTCTTGATTTACATAGTGAAATGGAAGGTCAATTAGAGAAAACAAGTTTGAGGGGTCTCCCCATGCTAACCAGGTCAAATGTTTGAAACAATTGAAGATATCGCCAACAATCCAGTCATGGAAGACATAAAATCACTTGTTTCTGTTGACGGTTCTTATGGCTAAGAACATGCGGTGATTGATAAAATATTTGGTGGAATAGTAGAAGTTCCTCACCTGACATATATAGAAACCCGGTTAAAGACATTGTTCGACGCCCTCTTAATTTTTAGAAGGTTGAAACCTTTTTTTATTTTATCTCTTATGCGTCTCCTGATATCGTGATCCCATAAATGCTAAATTATTTTCAAAATAAGACAATTTTAACGGGATAGTAAAAAACGAAACAAATGTCATTAAAGTTTTAACCTTTTACAGAACACATACGTTACAGTTTGTGATCCATATTTAGGACGAACAACTTGATCTCGTGAAGAGTTCGCTTTGCATTCATGTGATTTTGAAAGGCATTGGCTATCTTAGGTTACTAGTGACTTGTTCTTTTGTCTGTGAGTTCATAGCAGAGTTACCTTATTGTTGCGCAACATGAATTATATTTATTCAAACATGCTTTGCTTTGATATGAGTACTTCACCTATCCATCGAAGGCCTAGAGATGAGGATGTTGCGATATGGACTGATTCTTTCCTATTTTTATCCATTCTTTTCTATTCTCTCTATGATTCTTTTTTATCTGGCTGTTTCCTATCCTTTTTAGGATCTGCAACTTGATTATAGGATCTGCAGCATGACTGTAGGATGGGAGTTTCATTGTAGGATCTGGAAATTGATCCGTTGATGTATATGTACCTGTACAATTCATTTTAATAAAAAAGAATTATTTTTCTCTTGAACTCTGTTTTTAACTGAAGATAGGGTCGATACAATACTGTAGGTTGAACAAAAAGTCTTGGTGTAACCTGCCAAAATTGTAGATGGTTTAGTAATGAAGGAAACCCAATCAAGCTTACGATAGCATTGCCAATAGTCATCATAGTCTTCTCATATAGATGATAAGTTTATGATCAATCAATCAGTAAGTTGGAATCAATCGGTCTGCATCTTCCCTTCTATAACGGCTACCGGGTAAAAAAGCCAAAAGAAACAATTCTCGTAAACTCAATTTCCATAAACATTTACCACTTTAACTTAAAAACCAAATCATCAAATTGATTTTAAAACAATGCAAACACCATAATTATATAAAATGGATATAAAAAAAAGGCAAAACAAATTTGCTTAATACAAGACTAGACATTAGAGACTGTAAAAGCATGTAACAAAAAACGGTTTTGCAAACTCCAACAAAGAAAATTATTTATTAATATGAGAAGAGTCCAATCTTCACCTACATTGGACACGCAAGAAAAAACATATAATTTTTCATTGTACTGTTAACAAGATCCATCTGCAAAGTTTGAAAACGTATTTTTTCTTTTTCAGTATAAAACTCCATCCCTTGTCAAGTGTTTCGTTCACACTGTAATAGTCGCTGTAAAAGTTTACTTGGGAACTAGCTTAGCCATCTTCAAAGAGTTTCGAATCTTCTGTACACATAAATACATATATCCTTTTGTCTTCCTTCAAGTTGGAATTATCCCTCGACCAAGGAGCACAGGTCTGGTACACCTCAAACTTGGAATAATCACCCGACTGAAGAAACTAAACACTGAAGTACTGAGTTGGCTTATACGGTTGAACGCTCTCAATTTTTAAAAGGTTGAAAACTTTTTTTATTTTATCTCAAAGGTGATGAATATTACTTCTTCATGACTTCCTCAGCGTTATATAAGAGTGGTTCTTTCTCAGGAGGAGCGACTCATTTCTATTGCTGAGGATTCAATAGGAGATATCTTCCAATGAGCGGTTTTAAGTAGGGTTGTCGGTATAGCCATGTGCGAGCAGTCTATATTGCATAGGTGGAATTTGAATTTATTGAGTTCTCTATTCCCAGCTCCAAACTCCAAAAGAAATTGCATTATGAGGATTAGCATATTATTCTTCTTGAAACAAACTGCATCGGGACTACACTTTCCTCTATGTCATAGAGATTTTAGTACCATATTTTAAATTATTACCTGTGTAGCTACATTCAAATGTCCCTTTCTTCCAGTCTTTGAGCCTTGCATATTCATCTGAAAGCAAGAAGGGAAACTCCATCAAAATTGGGAAAAAAATACGTTCTTAATAATGATCCACTCTCCTAACAAAATTAGTTCTTCTTAATATGTTTTCCAGCAAAGGCCTTGGTGCAGTTACTTTGTTCTGGATCATCTTTGAATTTTACGAAGCCGTGTTCTTTCTGATGAGTGGTGTACATGTTAATAAAAAATTTCATTCATTGGTCATCTGTACTGACTAGAATGTTTGATTAGTATGGTGTCTTGGGATGAAAAACTAAGAATCTAACATTTCTACATTTCAATTTTTATAGGTAAATGGAGTCACAATTGCAAAGCAAATTTATTTGGTTATTGCACATTTTCTTAGAATTGAAAATCCACAAAAAGGTTGGAAAAGAGGAAACTGGAAAAATGTTCCCTTGAGCGTCCAAGCAGTGGAGGGTTGCTTGCAAGGGACAACACCTGAGTTTTGTTGGTGCATTGTTAGGATTTTTTGGTTTGGAAGAAAGATATCGTCAACATGTTGGTGAATATTTATTTGTTTTTCTTACAACTGATTTCTAATGCCAGAGAATGATTCTTATATCTAGGATGAGCATGGTGTTCCATTAAAATCAACAACTTAATTGATATATAATTCTTTTTAGGCTTGCAATTATAGAACATTTATTTAGGCTTCTTGGCAAGACCATAGAATATGGACCCTTAAGACGTGGGGTTCATAGGAAACAAGAAACATTACTCCTCAATAATGCTAACGAATCAAGAAGCAATGCTATAAGTTACCTACAGCAGGTCATACTAACAGTTTTGGAAAACATAAGCAACTCACTATTGATATAATTTGATTTAAAGGAAAGAATTCTATTTGATGACAATTTGTTTATTGTTTCTAAATTTCTTAGTTTTTAACTTTGTTTACCTTAGACTTTATTTAGATGTTTTTTTACACTGAAAACTTTGCTCGTTTGGAGGATATAATATGTAAGAACTTTAATGTGGATCTAGTTGTGAAAACTTTGCTTGTTTGCAGGATATAATATGTAAGAACTTTAATGTGGATCTAGTTGTGCAATGTGTCAACATTGCAAAAGATTCAACTACCCGTAATCAAGTGTTGGATTACATTATAAAAATGGTGAATCAACTATAATACAGGTGAATTCTCAGTTATATACAAGCTTTTGGCATTGGTTACCTAGGAAATCTTTGGATCTCTAGAGCTTATGCTTGTGTGCTTTCTTTTAAGTGACGACTTTAGTTGTACAATTAGAATTGATAGTGTTTTTACAATTAGGACAATCCAAATATTGGACCTATCATAAGACATTCAATCATTTAAATGAAAAACGTCTTGCATTCCAACCAAACAAGGCCACAAGGGATTGGCAACAATGATGAAAATAGAGGTATAGATTTTCAAATCCCAACTCTCAACTAGTTCTTATGGTTAAAGATTATTCTGCAAATAATCATGAAGCTTTGTTTACCAACAACTGCCACATCAAAGATAAGTTGACTCAGTTGACCATGGATAACGAGACTCAAAGAAACGTTGATAGAGGTTGGTTGAAATGCCATAGCTTGGAAGGGCCAAGGGAGTAGGAAAGTTGACACTTGTACATGCTCATTAGTTTTTTCCATAGTGACGTCGATTGATAATTTTGATTGTTATGTCAATCATGTTGATTGTTGCACCATCATTTTTCTACATCAGTTATCGACTGCAAAAGGATGGTACATTCTATAAATTTGCATTTTCTCTTAATTACAAAAACATCTTAATGAATTATTCCAGCACAATTCCAAGTTGTTCCACCATACAAAATAAAATTGAGGAATTCCTCCTAGCCATGCAATGAAAAACACCATAGGCCTGCAACTAAGAATTATTATGCCAAAGGATACCCAATGTTAGAGGATGAAGATATTAGGTGGATATTAGTAGGAGATTCAAGAATTGATGGGTAAAGTGCACATTTTCCCCATCTTTTTAGTTTTTGATCAATGATTATATTAGCCTGGATAAATATGGAAGATAGAGAATGTGAGTGGATCATAAACTTCTCAACAAAATCACCATTAATATACAATATCTATTGTAGTGAGTTGACCACCTTTAGGATCAGCATAAAGGAGAAAAAATTTCAACAACATCAATTTGAATTTCATTTATCAGCATATCCATATCAAGCAAAAAAATCCATGGAAAACAAAACTTTAAATGCACCAAGGATTGTTTAAATGGCTAGTGACTCCCTTTACTCCTGATAATGCCAGTGACATTCATGAGGATAAAGAATGAAGTTCTAACACTATATTGTGATTCACTTATGCTCATGCACTTGATGAAATCTTCTCTTCAACAAGACTTTGGAGAGCACTTGCACCATCTTGACCAAGTATTTGTAGCATTTTGCAAAGAAAAACTATTGGTTAACATGAAGTAGCTGCAAGAATTTGTTTATCTTACACTCCCCATTGACCAGCACAATTGAACGTTAATGAGCTTCATGCATATGCTAATCATTACATGAATGCTTAAAAAAAGAAAATACAACCGAGGAAGAGAAACATGAACGTCAATTCTCCGCAAAGCATCGAAGGATGCATTACGAATCGGTCCATTATCACTACTAAACAATATTATTAAACACTGGAATAATTTATCATGTCCACAAAACAATATACTATTAGAATCCTAAGTAGTTATAAAACAATAGAAAATGAAATACACGAAGTTATACATCAATACTAGAAAAGTAAGCATTAAATTTGATTTATAACCCAGAAATATAAGTAATTGCTATAGAATCTCTACTCATACATTACTTTCCTGTGCAATCAACCAACATAGGTTGCAAGAAATACAAAACTTGGACAACACGTTCTACAAACAAATTGGTTACTTTCCTTTTTTATATAAAATGTATGGTTATTGCATCTATAACCAAAAGTATACAAGTAATACCACCTCGACTTTATGAAAATTCAAAACATAGATAACAAACTAATGACAATCTGTCACCACCTGTAATTATATTTTACTTTATGTAGCTTACCTGACCACAATTGTTCTCAATACATGTAATTATTCGCTATATGTAACTCCTTGGATAGTCAGAAGAATATTCGTAATTAACCTTAGGTAATATGATCCCTTAACTCTTACCTTTGGAAATATGATCCTTGTCATTTTAAAAAGGACCTCTCTTACAGATTTTAAGATTTCTTGTCCAAACTTATATTTATAAATCTTTACTTTATCTTTTCGGAGTTTGAAAAGAAAAAGGAACCTTGGGAATACAATGTAGAGTTCATTTTTTCTTTGAAAAACACCAACTATACATGGATTCATGTATGTAGCTGGAATATAAGTTGCTTTTACCATTCATCTTTGGAATTAGTTGTAAAATTAAGATATGTATGCAGATAGAGCTTATAGTCATAGTGGCCCATACAATTAACCATGTCTAGTCTAGAAACAATAGAGAACACAATTGAATCATTACACTAGACCTTTTTTAAACAAAATGTATTGTCCTTTTTTGTTTGTCATATGAAAAGTAGATTACATATGCTGCAAACAAGACTTTGAGATCATGTTTTCATCGGCTATGTTATGTTTCCTATCACCCAAAGTTAATTTGGAAACTCAATGATTGGCTCTGGAGTGTTGTTAGTTTCTTGTGTCATAAATATCAATTTCAACTTTGTATAGTTAGTGTCCTAGATCCCAATGTTTATTCTATCATAGGAATTTCTACTTATCTAGATTCTTGTCTGAGGAAGTAGTGTGCTTATTACAATTTCCCTCTATCTAAGTCTTTGTTTTTGTACTAAGACAATTTGTTAACCTTTGATACCAAATGATAATTTTCAATTATTATGCTCATCCATTCAAAATATAATTGACTAGCTCTACATGACACTTGAGAACCAAGAACTAGACGATGATGTGGAACTAGGTGATTCTACTTCTTATCCAAACTTGGAAATTTCAGAAAGTGATAAGATAATGGGTCCAATTCTAGATATTTCAAGATTACACAAAATTTATCATTCCTTAATTAGTTTGGTAGAAACTCATACTGCTTGTATTGGAGATCAGGACTTGCAACTGTTAACCGTGACTTCTTGGGAAGGTCATCCATCCCAAGACAGCTAGATCAAGTGCACTTAACCATGTAGATTTTCCCCTAGTCAAGTCCACTTATATTATTGTACCATTTGTAAAACATTAGCTAGTAGTGTTCTTTGTAAATTATTTATTCAACATTCTATCTATGTATTTAAGTATGTGGGGAGATTTTGCATATCATGAATATGTCAAGCCTTTAAAACTATCCATCTATTTCATTTGAGTTGAGTAATCATGAATAATAATTTGAATGGTAGTTTGGAGTCCATAAGTTGATTCCTTACACAACTGGATGTCAAATAAAATTATTGAACTTTGATACTCTTTTGTAAATATTCTTTAACAGTTTAATGCAACTATCAGGTGGTAGACAAGGTAAACAACATTAATGGCAGTGGACAGACTATAGGATTGTCTAAACCTGACCATATTTCTTCTTGAGGTAGGGTTGGTTATACAAACGTGGACGATTTTGAAGGTGTTTCGGGGACTATTTACAGTGAAGACTGTGATCATCCTATTCTAGTATCCATATTAGAAGCTTCTTTCTCAAATGAAAGTTATAACTCAGCATAGAGCTTGGGTGGTACACATGGTAAGAAACTTTGAAATTTTTATCATTTGTGGTTTACCCAATTTTATATCTAATTTGATATACAATCATGGTAAGTTCATAGAGATCTCAAGGAGATTAGCTAAATTATCCTCTGTTTTCTTAACACTAGATTATCATCTGATTAAACTAAGAAAGTATTGTGCTTATTACATATGTATTCTATCTAAGTATTTGTTTTTATACTAAGACAATTTGTTAATATTTGATTCCAAATGATAAGTTGCAATTGTTATGCTCATCTATTTAGAATAGAACTAGTCAGATTTGCATGACATTTGAGCACCAATAACTCATATCCGATGTCTATAGTGTATTTTGAGGATTATCTCGTTTAAACAAAGGGTCTATCCTTTGTTGACTTATATAGAAGTCACAAGAGGCATCCTTATTTGGACATTTTCTCCTTCATTCAAACTAATTCCTTAGGTATCTCGATATTCAGAAGCAATGTTGGGATTCTTATCATTTTATTAGAGTTACAAATGATGCAATATTGGTGTTAATATTTCCCCTTTCCCCAATTCTTAAAGGGTTCTAGCCCAATGGAAGAGCATCTGCTTTACAAGCATGAGGTCGAAGGTTTGATTCCTGCATGCCCTAATGATATTGCAATATTGATATTTTTTAATAAAATATATTTTATTATGATTTATTATGGCTATAGCGGGGTTTCAAACCATTTTTTTATGTTTCTACGAGGTGGGTTCTAAACTGACTTCATATGCCACTACAAGGGCGATTCAAAACTTCCCTTGTATGTTACAACGAGAGGGGTTCAAAAACCCTCTATAACTTTATATTTGGGGATTTTATAACTACCCCAAAATGGTTTCTAAAGAGTTTTTTTGGGGGGGGGTTCGAATCGCCTCCATAGGTACCTACGAGGGGGTTTTATAAACACCCCCAAATTTTTGTAATAAATACTCTTAGGGGGGGCTTCAAATCGCCCCCAAAAGTCACTTTTAGCATTGGTTTTGATCTCTTCCTGAGCTACCCTTAAAATTTCGAACTCTTAGCATATGTGGTATTGAGGGGGGGCTGTTAAGACTGCACCAAAAGGTTTGTAAGATGGATTTTTTGGGGGCCCTCATAGATAACTACGAGGAGCAGTTTGAAACTGCTCTCGTAGGTACCTATAGGGTGGGTTTGAAACCACCCTCGTAGGTACCTATGAGGGGGGTTTTTAACTGCCCCCAAATGTTTGTAATAAGGAATTTTTTTGGGGGGCGATTGGAACCACCCCCATAGGTGTCTATGAGGGGGGTTTAGAACCTCCCTTAAAAGTTACTTTTTTGGGGGTGGGGGGGGGGGGGTAGAACCACCCCTAAAAGTCCAAAATTTTAGCGTTGGTTCTATTAGGGGAAATTTTGTAAATACCTTCTCCAAAGACAAAAATGCCCCCAAAAGTGACTTTTGGTGGAGGAAGACAGCCCCCCTAAAATTCAAATTTGTTGTAGTGTCTTCCTCATCCAATTGATGTTAGGATATTTAGACACTTAGGAGTTAGTTAAGATCAACTTGTGCAATATATCTGTTAGGTAAAAGTGTGTTTCTTTAGTCTGCATTAGTATGCATTTGTAAATATTCTAATCCAACAGTCATGATATGTTCTAAACATAGAGTGATCCAACGGTTCAACTTCTCTTAGATCATAACTACCATTGATCCGTGCCTTAACACCCGATTGATCTATGATCTCTATTTAAAAAGCATAGAGGTTCCTTGGCTAGTTGATCGATTATGAGAAGCTCATGTAACTTTCTTTCTGTTGCATAATAAATTGCCCCAAGTAGCTATTTGGCTGGGGCCGTGGACTGTTTCCCTCCCAAGGGTTTTAACCACGTGACAAACATCGGTGTGTTAATCTATAATCTATTTGTGTGAAGTGGTTGCTCAAGGTGTTTGGTCTTTTGGGAGTACCCTATGTACCCGAACGTGGTATCAGAGATTTTATAAAGAGTCGCTTTCGGTTTTGATCAAGATCATCTGGAACCAATGTTGTCGAAAGTTTGAAAGGGTTTTTGTTTCTAGATTTTCTATGCATTTTTCACCTATGGGAACTATTACATTGTGTCTGAAGCACCGTTTCCATTAGGAAATAGTTTTTGTTTCACCGAAAACGGTTTCCGTTTGCTCCAGAAACACAAATTTCAACAAATCTGAAGGTATAATGTTACAGCGACGGATTTTTTTTTAAATCTCTCATATATTATCAGTTTATTATTAGATATTTTCTATTTTAGTCTCGGACTGTTGCCTTCCCTGACTACATATGCTCTTTGTCGTGCACCTTACGTGATCGCGGCGAATCAGAAACAGTAAGGGAAAGTTTTTTTTCTTATCTTCTCGGCTACGTATGCTCTTTACCCTGCACCTTATGTGATCACAGCAAATCAGAAACAACAAGAAAACTTGAAAACGTAGACTTTCCAGGTAAACTAACCAAGATCTAACCCCATTGTGTGGAAAAAAAAATTGTTTTTGTTTTGCATTTTTCTTTTTGTGATTTACAAGAAAAGAAAGCAAGCACAGAGAATGAAAGAGAAGAGTAAAAAAAACCCTTCCTCTTTCCATTATTTTATGTACCTTTTAAACTTAGCTCACTTGGTCCAAAGTTGCTTTATTACTTAATAGGTCTTGAGTTCAAGTCTTATTAAACTACTTTTTAGTGCATGCAATTTCTATTTTCAAGTTATTTTATTGTAAAAGTGCATTTCACATAAATAAAATAAAATAAAAGTGAGTCACTTAAATCTTTTAATTTATTGTCGCACTATTTAAAAGTCACATTATTGTAAAAGTGAACATCACTTATTCTACAAAAGTGATTCACTTTAAAGCAAATTTATTGTAAAAGTGTTGTCAAAGGTTGATCTTGGGAAGAGGGGGCTTCTTTTTTTTAGTTGGTCAAGTTAATATCTGCCACGTCACTATTGGGGACATCTTCAACATTTTCTTTGATCAAGCATAACTTCATCATCCAGAATCCGTTTTAAGTGTTGTTTTTTGTAAACCCACATATTTTTTCAAGCTCTTTACATCCAGATAGTTAGTTCTGTTCTTTTAGCCATTATTTTATAGTATGCCCGCCCCTTGTGATATTATACTTACAAGTTCTAACTATTTCTCATGGAAATCTCGTATGGAGGATGTTCTACGAAGTAGGGGACTTTTCAGGATAACCTCAAGGAAAGAAACAGAACCCACTGATGACGATAAGAAAATTAAATGGGAAAATAGATGTGATGAAGCTGTTGATGAAATTGTCATTGATGCCAACATGGACTTGCAGTGGCCCCACAGAATTTCATTAATGGCAACAAGTCCCACCCGTAGCGCCTTGACCCCTTACAGAGTGGGTTTGCACCTTGCAGTGCCTTGGATCCCAAACAGAGTGGGTTTGTGCCTTGAAGCACCTTGTACCCAGTTGACAAGGTCCTTGTACCCACAAGGGTGGATCTTGAAGCCACCACTTTGCTGAAGATGTTGAAGACCCTGCTAATGATGCTGAAGACCCTAGAGATGGTCCTAAAGCCTTGGTAGATGATGAAGTAGCCCCAAATGGCTTGGAGAAGCATTAATGACCCATTCTGTGGTCATTCATGCTCTGTTGGTGTCATGGTACCCCAGAAGAAGGCCTGGCAACCCCACAGGTAATTTCATGATGGATCTTAACCCTTGGAGGTCTCCTAAGTGTGGGTGAGGTGGTTGAAGAAGCCCATGAAGCCTCCTGCTTGATGAAGAAGCTCATAACTTGGTCCTTAAGCCCACAAGTTGGTTGAAGAAGTCCTAGTTGACATAATGAAACTCTTGACATATTATGGAGCTCTTGAAGTGTGTATGGGACTCTTGCACTCATGCCCATGAGCTTGATGAAGACCTTGATGCATTATTGAAACCCTTGGTTGGTGTTGTAGCTCTTGATGCCATAAAAGTACGTGAAAAAGCCATCAAGAAGAATTCAAATCATTTCATGATGGCCTGCACAAATTGAAGAAAATATGAGTGAGGGACCTTCAATGCAAGAAAGACCCTCATAAGATGATAGCCCTCATCATGCCCTTTCCAACGGTAGGTGGCACGTCACGTGGTTCCCCATGGTTGATGAGATATTAATTTTTGAAGATAACAAGACAAATCTAAACCATCTTGTAGGGGTAGCCGACAAAACAAAAGAATTGTTTTTTAGATTAGAATTAAAAAAAATAAAAATTGACATGTCGGCCCAATTAAAATTCATGAAAAATGCATATAAATAGACCAACGCCCTCACTCATTTTAGATGTGACAATTTTGGATTAGCTCTGCGATTTCAGAGGTCAGACTGCTGCAATTTCGGAGGTCAGACTGCTGCAATTTCGGAGGTCAGACTGAGGCAATTTTGGACGTTAGACTGAGGTGTGAAATTTTGTGGGAGCTCTAAGGAAATTTGACTGTTTACTGTGGAAATTTCAGACTGTCCACTGAGCCAAAAACATAGACTGTGGTGGTAGCAGTAAGGTGAAGGAGAAGTCAAATTTTGCAACAATCTTTTTTTTTTTTGAGCAGCAGTTCATTATGAACTTGCTTGCGGTTTACCAACACATGTACACTAGTTGAGAGGTAAGATTTTCAGATGAAAGAAACACAACTCTACAATTTTTCGTGACAGTGGACGGCTGAGGAATTCAGGTATAGGAGCAGTGGCAATAGTCAACTCTCAGTGACTTTGTAACAACCCCAAATTCGTAATAGACCTTACTGGGTGCAGTCTTGCAGAGATGGATCACCATACAAGTTACAACAACAATTTTTAAACTTGTTTTATGTCTTATGATTGTTTTGATGACTATCCTAATGATATCAGTGGAGTGAACGGAGAATAGTTGCATCCCTAAGGAGCAATCTCGAACATAGCAACAGACAGTAAGTGTGAATTCGGTGGAGTTCCTCTGATATTTTCCTTACTGTTGAACTGAGGTTTTTCGCAGCAGCGAAGGAGCAGTGACTGCAATTTTTGCAGACCTAAAATTGCAGAGAAAAGTGGCAGTAGCAGTTGACAGATATTTTGGAGGTGGATGACTGAGGCAGCATTCATGCACAGACCTTAGATCTTACCTTTTTTTTTTTTTTAAGTAAACACAATTTTGGATTTGATGGCGGTGATCATTATCTTGGTTTTTATTCTTATGTTCTCCCTTGCTTGACAAGGTGTAGGGTTCCTCCACAACAAAGGTTTTTGCAGCAGTTGACTAAGGTAGTGGACTAAGGAAGCTAAATGTTGGACTTGCTTGGTCCAAAGTTTTTCATGCTTGACTTGTGTCGGATAAGGATCATTCCTGCCTTATTACAGTTTGAATTAATGGTGAGAAAATAGTCTAAAGTTACATGCTAAAACAGTCCAAAATATTCATGCTTGAAACAGTCTTGTTTTGAAGACTATACAGTCCGAACCCATTTGGAAATTGACTGCTGAATTGTTCTAGCACTTGCCTAAACAGTCTTGGATGGTGATGAGGTTTTTCTTTGACCTTTTCCTCATGCCTAAAACAGTCGAAAATTGATGGAGGTCAAGGATAGCAGCAGAGGGTTGCTACAGCAAATGATAGTTTAGATTTAAATTTGGACTTGTCTAGAGTGTCAAAACAGTCCCAAATTTTGTGAACAGTTTGAATTTACAGCCACTGAAATACGATCTTTGGAGTGACTCCATCTTGTTTGAGGTTTTCTATATTTATTGTGTAAATAGCAGTGGTACATTTATAGAGAAGTGTGCAAGTGTGTACATACTGCGGTATATTAAACTGCCCTGTACACTATGATGCCCTAGTTACATACAATAATTACATACACTATGATGATATACTTCTCCTTGATGATACTATATGATGGTGCATGTAGTGATGATGCTGATATGATGCAAAGTTGCACTCCTACGCTTGATGATGACGATGACACTATGATTCCCTAGTTATATACAGTAGTAACAGTAATGTTTCAAAAGTGTATACATAGTTCAATGGTCTGCTACAAGTGACAGTGCATTTACAAAGAGGTATGTACAGTGATGTGTATGCTATATACTTGTTGACACAACAATGAATATGCAGTGAAGTGTATACAGTGGTATACTTACAGTAATATAAACACAGTGACAAGTGAATAGATATAGTGGTAAAGTAATGTTTACTATGGCGTTATATATGATGTCATACATGATGATATGTTGATGCACACACACATTGTGATGGAAATGCATGATTTTATGATGCATGCTCTCCTATGATGAACAACTCCATGATAATGATGCATTCTACAGTATGATGATCTAATGATGATGATATATGCTACACATAGGCTTATATGATGATGCAGACCTTGATTAGACCAACCTTATTGATGATGATGATGCATACTTGATGCATACTCCTTGATTATCTCAGCCAAGACATGACAAGTTGATGGCAGCAGCATTTCATTGAATAGACCTTGATGACTCAGCAGTGTATTGAGCAGCTGTGATTGATGGTTGATGTGCACAAATACTTGAGCAGAGATTGAGACGATTAGCAATGTTGATGATGAGCAGATGAGCATGAGCAGAGATAGTTGGCAGCAAATTGAAAATATAGGTGATGTTTTTGTGGTTGATGAGATGATGTGATAGTGAGCACACTTGACAGTGATATGTGTGTGTGATGAGTGTGATGAGACAGTGAGCTATAATTGTAAAAGCAAGCTTGTCTTGCTTTTTAGGTTAGGATACCTCAAACCCTTCTTAGTAGGGTTTAAGAAAACCAGGCAGGGTTCTGGATGCAGAGTAGGTGCTCTTTGTATCAGTGGGTGCTAATTTTACCTCACGGTTGTAGCCGGACCAAAACTAATATAAAAAGATTACAAAATTATATGGTGTTGTGTTATTTTGTGTTCTTGATGATTGAAATGCTTATGATATGTTTATGAAATGATTATGAGATTGGTAGAATGATGAATTGGTAGTTAATTGTGACAAGCTAAGAAATGTTTTAAAATTGACTTCACACTGATTCACCCCCCCTCTCAGTGTCTAACAATTGGAATCAGAGCTGGCCTTCGTCACAAGCCTAGCAAGCTTGAAGGAGATCCTTAGACACAATGGAGGAAAAGAAACAGTCATCAAGCAATGATGTGCCTGTACTTGATATTGCAGATTATTTCAGTTGGAGGAACAAAATGAAGGCTTATCTGAAAAATTTTGGTATTTGGGAATTTGTCATCAATCCACCCGCTCCATCAAACAAGAAAGGAAAATTAGCTGCACAGAAGGAAGCAAAGAAGGACAACACTACAGCCTTGAAGTTCCTCATGGATGAACTTCCCAGCTCAGTGAAGGAAAGTGTAGGAGAGTACACTTTGGCAAAAGAACTATGGTTCAAGCTAGAGAGTGAGTATCAGAAGGCAACACCAGAACCTGAAAAGATAGATCAGAAATCAAAAGACAAGCCCCCAGAAGAGCTCAATCAAGAAGAAGAAAAACAAGAAGAGGACTCTAGTAAAGGTATGGACTCCTGTGATTATAATGATCTCAGAGCCAATTGGTTCCTAAGCACAGTAAATCTGAACCAGAGTGATTTCATGATGTTCAAAAAGAAAATCTTGGACTCCTTGAATGAATATCAGTAGAAGACCATGTCAATGAAAGTGTTGCTTCCAAAGCTCAAAGACAAGGACAAAGAGTTGTGAGATCAAATGAAAGACAAGGATGCTTAAGTTGAAAAATTAAAGACTGAATTGATCAATCAAAAGGAAGAATCAGAAAAGCCTATTCAAGAGCTTGAAGAAACTAGAGAGGTCAATCATGATCTGAAGACTCAGCTGGAGGAAGCCAAGAGGACAGAAGAAATCTTGAAGAGTCAGCTAGAAGAAAAGGAGGAGACAGTACAGAAGTTGGAAATGGAGGTAGTTGGTTTCAGGAACAAAGGTAAGAAGAATGAATCCTTGGTCAAGTTCCAGGACAGTTCAATTATCCTAGATAAGATCTTAGATTTCCAAATATCTCCACTCGACAAAACTAGTCTTAGTTACAAGAAGAACAAAGAAAAATATGAAGATGACACTTGGTCTCTGAAGACTCCAGAAGTAGGTCCATCAACGTCCAAAGCTGCTCCCCATGCACCTGCACATGACAACAAGGACTTTGGAAGTTCAAAGATGAAACAAGAAGTTAGGTCTATTCCTCAAAGAAACTTCATTAAAGAAACAACTCCAAGACCCAGGTATGAAAATGGCTTCAATGGTTATTGTTATTTTTGTTCTAACTTTCATCATAAGGCTATGGATTGTAGATTCTATGGAAGAATAAGGGCTAGAATCCCCAATGTCTTAGTTAGATGTTGGACATGTAATCAAGTCAGACATGTTGCTGCCACCTATCACACTTTGAGATGCTACACATGTAGTGGGTTTGGTCACAAAGCCCAAGAGTGTGCAAGTCAAAGAAGTCAACCAAGGAAGAGTCCTTCTTACACATCAGCAAGAAGAATCAGTGAACCTTGGAAGAACAATGCAGGAATATTTGAAGATCAGAAGACAAAGTCCTATAATCAGGGACACTCTCAGGCATGGAAAAATGAAGTTGATCAAAGAAGTGTTGGAAGTTCCAACAGCTCAGTCAGATGTTGGTCATGCAACAATGTTGGTCACATTGCTGCACATTATCGTACGATGACGTGTTATAGCTATAGTGGCCTTGGGCACAAAGCTCAATATTGTTGGAGTACACGAAAACAATTATTGAGAAGTTACCTAGACAACTCATCAAGGAAAGCCAGTACAAATGAAGGAACAAATGCTCAAAGGACAGATGCCAAGAAGCAAGTATGGATGAGGAAGACAGAGCAGTTGTAGATAGGAGAGGTTGATCAGAGCAAGGAGAATGGCTGCCATATGGCAAGCCAAGTGTAAGGTCTCTTAAAGACCTTAACACACCTTGAGTTCATGAGGCTAGAGAATGAACTCAAAGGAGAAAGGATGGTTACTCCAGGCATACAGACAGGTCCTAGGATCGTGCATATTAACAGGGGGAGCAGTCAGCAGTCATCAGAGATTTTAGACACAGGTATGTGGACACCCTTTGCCATTGATGCCAAAGGGGGAGAAATGAAGACAAAGGGAGAGATGAAGAAAAAAGGGGAGCATGCTCATAGGGGGAGCATGAGTTTTTTTCATCAATGATAAAGGGGGAGATTGTTGATGAAATTGTCATTGATTGCAACATGGACTTGCAGTGGCCCCACAGGATGTCATTGATTCCAACAAGTCCCACCCGTAGTGCCTTGACCCCTTACATAGTGGGTTTGCACCTTGCAGTGCCTTGGATCCCAAACAGAGTGGGTTTGTGCCTTGAAGCACCTTTTACCTAGTTGACAAGGTCCTTGTACCCACAAGGGTGGATCTTGAAGCCACCACTTTGCTGAAGATGTTGAAGACCCTGCTAATGATGCTGAAGACCCTAGAGATGGTCCTAAAGCCTTGGTAGATGATGAAGAAGCCCTAAATGGCTTGTAGAAGCATTAATGACCCATTCTGTGGTCATTCATGCTCTGTTGGTGTCATGGTACCCCAGAAGAAGGCCTGGCAACCCCACAGGTAATGTCATGATGGATCTTAACCCTTGGAGGTCTCCTAAGTGTGGGTGAGGTGGTTGAAGAAGCCCGTGAAGCCTCCTGCTTGATGAAGAAGCTCATAACTTGGTCCTTAAGCCCACAAGTTGGTTGAAGAAGTCTTAGTTGACATAATGAAGCTCTTGACATATTATGGAGCTCTTGAAGTGTGTATGGGACTCTTGCACTCATTCCCACAATCTTGATGAAGACCTTGATGTATTATTGAAACCCTTGGTTGGTGTTGTAGTTCTTGATGCCATAAAAGTACGTGAAAAAACCATCAAGAAGAATTCAAGTCATTTCATGATGACCTGCAAAAATTGAAGAAAATATGAGTGAAGGACCTTGTCAATTCAAGCAAGACCCTCATAAGATGATATCCCTCTTCATGCCCTTTCCAACAGTAGGTGGCACGTCACGTGGTTCCTCATGGTTGATGAGATATTATTTTTTGAAGATAACAAGACAAATCTAAACCAGCTTGTAGGGGCAGCCGACCAAACAAAAGAATTGTTTTTTTTTAAATTAGAATTAAAAATAAATAAAAATTGACATGTCGGCCCAATTAAAATTCATGAAAAATGCATATGAATAGACCAACGCCCTCACTCATTTTAGATGTGACAATTTTGGATTAGCTCTGCAATTTCGGAGGTCGGACTGCTGCAATTTCGGAGGTCAGACTGAGGCAATTTCGGAGGTTAGACTGAGGTGTGGAATTTTGTGAGAGCTCTGAGGAAATTTCGGACTGTCAACTGAGGCAAAAACACAGACTGTGGTGGTAGCAGTAGGGTGAAGGAGAAGTCAAATTTTGCAACAATTTTTTTTTTTTTTTGAGCAGCAGTTCATTATGAACTTGCTTGGGGTTTACCAACACATGTACACTAGTTGAGAGGTAAGATTTTTGGATGAACGAAACACAGCTTTGCATTTTTTTGTGACAGTGGATGACTAAGGAATTCGGGTATAGGAGCAGTGGCAACAATCAAATCTCAGTGACTTTGTAACAGCCCCGAATTCGTAATAAGGTTCTTGCAGAGATGGAACACCATACAAGTTACAACAACGATTTTTAAACTTGTTTTATGTCTTATAATTGTTTTGATGACTATCCTAATGATATCAGTGGAGTGAACTAAGAATAGTTGCATCCCTCAGGAGCAGTCTCGGACATAGCAGCAGACAGTAAGTGTGAATTCGGTGGAGTTCCTCTGATATTTTCCTGACTATTGAACTGAGGTTTTTCGCAGCAGCAGAGGAGCAGTGACTGCAATTTTTGCAGACCTGAAATTGTGGAGAAAAGTGGTAGTAGAAGTTGACAGATATTTTGGAGGTGGATGACTGAGGCAACATTCATGCACAGACCTTAGATCTTACCTTTTTTTTTTTTTGAAGTAAACAGAATTTTGGAATTGATGGCGGTGATCATTATCTTGGTTTTTATTCTTATGTTCTCCCTTGCTTGACAAGGTGTAGGGTTCCTCCACAGTAAAGGTTTTTGCAGCAATTGACTAAGGTAGTGGACTAAGGTAGCTAAATGTTGGACTTGCTTTCTCCAAAGTTTTCATGCTTGACTTGTGTCAGATAAGGATCATTGCTGCCTTCTTACAATTTGAATTAATGGTGAGCAAACAGTCTAAAGTTACATGCTAAAACAGTCCAAAATATTCATGCTTGAAACAATCTTGTTTTGAAGACTATGCAGTCCAAACCCATTTGGAAATTGACTGCTGAATTGTTTTAGCACTTACCTAAACAGTCTTGGATGGTGATGAGGTTTCTCTTTGACCTTTTCCTCATGCCTAAAACAGTCCAAAATTGATGGAGGTCAAGGATAGCAGCAGAGGGTTGCTACAACAAATGATGGTTTAGATTTAAATTTGGATTTGTCTAGAGTGTCAAAACAGTCCAAAATTTTGTGAACAGTTTGAATTTGCAGCCACTGAGATACGAGCTTTGGAGTGACTCCATCTTGTTTGAGGTTTTCTATATTTATTGTGTAAATAGTAGTGGTACATTTATAGAGAAGTGTGCAGGTGTGTACATACTGCGGTATATTAAACTGCCCTGTACACTATGATGCCCTAGTTACATACAGTAATAACATACACTATGATGATATACTTCTCCTTGATGATTCTGTATGATGGTGCATGCATTGATGATGCTGATATGATGCAAAGTTGCACTCCTACGCTTGATGATGATGATGATACTATGACTCCCTAGTTACATACAGTAGTAACAGTAATGTTTCAGAAGTGTATACACAGTTCAATGGTCTGATACAAGTGACAGTGCATTTACAAAGAGGTGTGTACAGTGATGTGTATGCTATATACTTGTTGACATAACAATGAATATGCAGTGAAGTGTATACAGTGGTATACTTACAGTAATATAAACACAGTGACAAGTGAATAGATACAGTGGTAAAGTAATGTTTACTATGACGTTATATATGATGTCATACATGATGATATGTTGATGCACACACACATTGTGATGGAAATGCATGATTTGATGATGCATGCTCTCCTATGATGAACAACTCCATGATAATGATGCATTCTACAGTATGATGATCTAATGATGATGATATATGCTACACATAGCCTTATATGATGATGTAGACCTTGATTAGACCAACCTTATTGATGATGATGATGCATACTTGATGCATACTCCTTGATTATCTCAGCCAAGACATGACAAGTTGATGGCAGCAGCAGTTCATTGAACAGACCTTGATGACTCAGCAGTGTATTGAGCAGCTGTGATTGATGGTTGATGTGCACAGATACTTGAGCAGAGATTGAGACGATGAGCAGCGTTGATGATGAGTAGATGAGCATGAGCAGAGATAGTTGGAAACAGATTGAAGAGATAGGTGATGTTGATGTGGTTGATGAGATGATGTGATAGTGAGTGCACTTGGTAGTGATATGTGTGTGTGATGAGTGTGATGAGACAGTGAGCTATAATTGTAAAAGCAAGCTTGTCTTGATTTTGAGGTTAGGATACCTCAAACCCTTCTCAGCAGGGTCTAAGAAAACCAGGCAGGGTTTTGGATGCAGAGTAGGTTCTCTTTGTATCAGGAGGTGTTGATTTTACCTCACGGTTGTAGCCGGACCAAAACTAATATAAAAAGATTACAAAATTATATGGTGTTGTGTTCTTTTGTGTTCTTGATGATTCAAATGCTTATGATATGTTTATGAAATGATTATGAGATTGGTAGAATGATGAATTGATAGCTAATTGTGACAAGCTAAGAAAAGTTTTAAAATTGGCTTCACACTGATTCACCCCCCCCTTTCAGTGTCTAACAGAAGCTTGTGGATTGATTGGAATGTCAATCTCTACTGATTTGCGATTCCACATATCTAGAATTGATGAACCTAATCTCGCTTGGGAAAAGTTGGAATCTGTGTTTGGTAAACACAATGAAATTCGGGGTCATCAACTTGAGAATGAGTTCCTTTCCTTGAATCCAAATGATTTTTCATGCATTCAAGACTATTTATCTAAGTATAAAACTCTTAGACTATTATGTGCATAATGCAATATTAAGAAAGAAGACAAACAATGTATTTATCATATTCTTTCAAAACTTGGACTTGCATATTCTGTTTTTGTATCTATATTCTACTCCATGAAAGAATCCTTGACTATAGCTAGCTATCAAGAGCCTAGCCTTGAATCATTTTGTGATTCCTTAATTAGAGAGCAAGATAAGCTCATTCACCTTGGAATAATTAACAATGCAGATACATCTGGGAAAGCCTTATTGTCCCAACAAAAAGAAAAGTCCAAGCCTACCAAGAAATAGAATTTTCGCAATAATAAGCAAAACAACAAGGGTCCCAAACCCTCTCAGTCATCTCCTTCTTTAAAAAATGACAAAGGATCCAAGCAAAAAGGAAAGAAGACTGAGCATCATTGCAATTTTTGTAGGAAAGATAATCATGATGAATCTAAGTGTTTTAAGAAGATGGCAGCCTTGGAAGTAGTAATGAAGAAGCACCACATCAGCCTAGATTCATTTTCAGAATCTACCTCTCATGGACATGCACTTTAGGCTTCTGCTTAATCTTATACTGTATCTTCTTCTTCTACTTCAATTGAATGGATCATTGATTCTGGAGCATCTTATCATATGGCTAAGGATAAAGCCATCTTTTCTATTATGCATGAATGTAACACCAAACAAATATTTATTGGTGATGATAGATCTCTATGTGTTGTAGGATCTGGAACAGTTCCAGTAGAAAATGGTCATTTCAGTGATGTACTATGTGTTCCAAAAATTTCCTACAATTTGTTATCAGTTTATCAAATTACTCATTCAAGTCAAGGTAAAACTATGACATTGACACCTCACCAAGTTGTAATCAAGGATTTTAAAAATCCTCAAAATATCCTTGCTACTAGAACTGTTGATGATATTACCAGGTTGTACAAATTTAATAACTTTGGTTCATCACCTTTTCCTTCAGTTTTTGTTGCTCATAGTGATAACTTGAGCAAACTTTGGCATGAGCGATTTGGTCACTTAAATTATCGCTCATTGTAAAAACTATGTAAAGACAATATGGTGACTGGTATTCTGCTGGTATCTTGCAAGGATGTTGTTTGTTCCGGTTGTGTACTCCGAAAACATCATCAAGACAGTTTTGACAAACCTGCCTCTTGGCATGCCTCGATTCCCTTGGAGCTTGTGCATAATGACTTGTGTGGCCCTCTTCCATCTACTTCCTTTTCTGGTTTCAAATATTTCCTAACTTTCATTGATGACTACTCCAGATGCACTTGGTTTTAGTTCCTAAAACTTAAGAGCGAAGTAGTTAACATGTTCTTGGCCTACAAGGCCCTTATTGAAAAACAATATAGTCATCAAATTATTAAGTTAATATCTGACAATGGAGGAGAATATGTTAACAACAAGTTCACTACTTTTTACACTGAACAAGGAATCCAACAACAACACACTGTTCCATATACACCACAACAAAATGGTGTAACTGAATAGAAGAACCGCACTTTAAAAGAAATGGCTAATTGTATGGTCCAATCTAAGGGACTAAGTCTTCAATATTGGGCTGAGGCCATAAATTGTGCAAATTACATAGTTAATCACACACCCACTAAAGTTTTACAGGGTATAACACTGGAAGAAGCATGGAGTAAAATTAAACCAGATGTAAGTCACTTTCATGTGTTTGGTTGTGAAGCATGGGCTCACATTCCGAATGAAAAATGGAAAGCATTGAAGCCTAAAAGTGAAAAGTACATATTTGTTGGATATTCTGAAGATGTAAAAGGTTATAGACTTCTTCAGCCACATTCTCATGATATAATCATTATAAAATATGTTAAATTTGATGAAAATCTCTTGGCCTACGAGCCTAACTTGGCGGGTGTGCCATCTTTGGCCTACGAGACTGATTCGGCGATTGTGCCTTCTTCTTCTTCTTCTTCCAGCTTCCTTGACAGGTTTCCAACTCCAGTTTCTGATGATGACAGTGAGGATGAAAATCCACCTCCGACTGCTCATGTTCCTCCAATTGCACCAACACCAATACTTCCTCGATGGGTCCGTTCAACATGTGAAGTAGCTGGTGATCTTGCTAGTCATCCTAGAGATCAACGTCAAATATGTTCTCAGTTTCAGTGAGCCTCTTCTCTTTTGGATCAAGTTTCCAAGAATCATGATCCATAAACTTTTGCAGAAGCTTCAGGAAATCTAGATTGGGATGCAGCTATGGATGAAGAATATCGTTCCTTACTAGCGAATGATACTTGGGATCTTGTTCCTCTTCCAAAAGGAAGAAAAATTGTCAGATGTAAATGGGTCTACAGAACTAAGTATGCATCAGATGGAAGTGTTGAAAGACTTAAGGCAAGGTTAGTTTCCAAAGGTTTTTCCCAAGTTGAAGGGATTGACTACAATGAAACCTTTGCCCCTGTAGCAAAAATGAACTCCATCCGCCTTGTTCTTTCCCTTGCATCCTTACATAACTAGGAATTCCATCAAATGGATGTCAAGTCTGCCTTCTTAGATGTTGATTTACATGAGGAAATTTACATGGAATAACCTCCTAGATATGTTCAGAATAACTCAAGCCTTGTTTGTGTCCTTAAGAAATCCTTATATGGCCTTAAGCAAGCTCCTAGAGCTTGGTATACCAAAATGGATAGCTTTCTCCTTGACACTAGTTTTTCTAGATGCCATTCTGACCCTAATGTCTATACCAAGAAAGTAGGAAACCATCTCATCATACTTGTTCTTTATGTTGATGATCTTATCCTTACTAGTAGTGACCCTAAACTTATAACCCATGTGAAATCCAGTCTTAAGCAAAATTTTGAAATGTCAGACTTAGGACATTTGCATTATTTTCTTGGTCTCCAAACCTTGCAAACCAAAGAAGGAATCTTTCTTTCCGAGTCTAAGTATGCTTGTGACCTTCTTCATTGTTTCCACATGGAAGATTGTAAACATGCCCCTTCTCCCTTCCATTCTGGAGTCAAACTTTCTGCCACTTGTACTTCCCCTGAAGTAGATGCCACCTTGTATCGTCGGCTTGTTGGTAGTCTTTTATACTTGACTCATTCCCATCCTGACCTTTCCTTTTTCGTTGGTTGTGTTTCCCGTTATATGCAAACTCCTCATGAAATTCACTAGAAAGTAGCAAAAAGAATATTTCGATATATTTGAGGTACAATTCAGTTTGGGATTCATTACAGTACAAGGGGGGGAATCTTTGTTGGTTGGTTTCACTGATTCAGATTGGGCCGGCAATCCTGATGATCGAAAGTCTACTGTAGTTTATGTTTTCAGTCTGGGATCTGGACCTGTCACTTGGGCTTGTAAGAACAACAAGCTCTTGCTCTTTCTTCAACAGAAGCAGAATATCAAGCCATAGTTAATGCCAGTCAGGAAGCTTTATGGCTTCGACGAATCCTTTCAGAGTTTGGATTCGAGCAGCAACAACCTACTCCACTTTGGTGCGATAATCAAAGTGCCATCAAGCTTGCCAAAGATTCAGTTCTACATCGGCGCAGCAAACACATTGAGCTACACATGCACTTCATCAGAAATCTTGTTCATGATTGTGTTATTGAAGTTCTCTATTTCCCTACAGATGATCAAGTTGCAGACATCTTCACCAAGTCTCTTACAGAAGCGAAGTTTTAATGCCTCCTTCCTTCTCCTAATAGTGTCACTTTTGTAAATCCTTCAATCCTATCCCAAGTTGTTCTTAAGGGGGGATGTTAGGATAATTAGACACTTAGGAGTTAGTCAAGATCAACTTGTGTAATATATCTGTTAGGTAAAAGTGTGTTTCTTTAGTATGCATTAGTATGCATTTGTAAATATTCTAATCCGGTGGTCACAATATGTTCTAGACATAAAGTGATCCGACGGTTCAACTTCTCTTAGATCATACCTACCATTGATCCATGTCTTAACACCTGATTGGTCTATGATCTCTATTTAAATAGCATAGAGGGTCCTTGGCTAGTTGATCGATTATGAGAAGCTCATGTAACTTTATTTCTGTTGCATAATAAATTGCTCCAAGTAGCTATTTGGCTGGGGTCGTGGATTGTTTCCTTCTCGATGGTTTTAACCACGTGACAAACATCGATGTGTTGATCTGTGATCTATTTGTGTGAAGTGGTTGCTTAAGGTGTTCAGTCTTTTGGGAGTACCCTGTGTACCCGAACAATTGATTTCTCCACCAAGAAAGTTAAAAACATAATAACTTGTAGCTAATCTACAGTAAATATCTCCAAACCATTATGCATCAACAAAACCCATTATATACATCTTCCTATGAATTCCAGGTCTTTCTTAGTAGCACATTGCACAATACAAAATTCCATGCAAATATATGAAGACCCCTTTTAATGCCATCCAACATACCTTCCTTGGCTTTGATATATATACCTGCTTAATAATCCTAGTGCATGGGTAATTTATGGTCTAGTAAAAATCATAACATATATCAAACTTCAATAGAACTAGCACAGGAAACATATGGCATGTCTTTTGCTTCTTCTTGACTCCTAGGACACTAATATGTTGATAGCTTTTCATCTATTGGATTAGGGATATTTATCAATTTATATTCCTTCCAATTACATCTTTGTGATAACATCTTGACATATTTCCTTGGACTCAACTAAAATATTGTATGTGATTAATCTCTTTTAATTTTCATTCCCCAAATAAAATTTGTAGCACCAATATATTCATATCAAACTTAGAAAACAATTTGTCTTTGACACCCTTGATGATTTTATTGTTGTTTCCAATCAATAGCGTACCATAAACATACAATACCACATAAATAAAATAATGACCAACCTTCTTGGAATACATATATTTATTATATTTGATTATACTTGGAATATATATATATATATATATATATAACTTTTAATAAGCCATTCTTGGTGATTATTTTAATCTATACAAAATCCTCTTCATCTTGCAAACCATCTCCTTATTTCCTTTCATTGCAAAACCCTATGGTTGTTTAATGTTTATTTATTCTTCAAAATCATCATGAAAAAATGATTACTTCACATCCATGTTCTCTATTTCAGAATCGAAAGAAGCAATAATATAAGAAAAAAAAAAGATATTAGAATTTAATTTAGCAACATGAGGAAAAATATGGCCAAAATGAATTCCCTTCATCTGGGAATATCCCTTATCTACTAAACAATATGTGAACTTCTCTTCCTTTCCTTTTTGCATTCAACTTCTTTTTAAACACCCATTTTCTACCAATACGTTTTCTTTCAGCAAGAAACTTAACTAGTTCCCAAGACTTATTTTTATCCAAGGAATCATTTTCTTCAACCATTTACTTCTTCCAAATTTTACTATTCTTTGAATCCACTACCTTCCTTACAGGTCTAAGATCATCAACAATATTAGATAGAGAAAAATGCTAGAGAAAATCATGTGTGGTATACCTTTCTAGTTGTTTTCATTCATGAAAATATCTCCTCAAGGACAAAACATTAGGTTCTTTATCTTCTAGTTCATCTTTTATATTGAGTCAAATTATTCACCCTCCAACTCAAACTCTATTGTCTTTCGTTCTTTCTCTTTTGGTTGTACTTTCTATTTGGAAGGAAATTTAACCTCTGTAAATACAACATCCTAACTATAAATAGTCTTCTTAGTCACTTGGTTCCAAAGTTTATAAATTTTTATATTATCTTTATAACCAAATAAGGGCCTTCACTCAATGAAACTATATCATATCGCCTTATATCATTAGATATTAAATAAAAACCCTAATTCCACTAGACATTAATAAATACCTACCAAAATCATTATTTGTGCCCCCCTCCAAATACATATTTCCAATTGTAAAAACCATACTTTTACTAGATATTTCCCATTTTTACTAGATACCATTTTTTATACCCCCAATACCTATAAACCCTCCATACCATACTCCCCACCCCCCTTCCCCCCAATGCCTACAATTCATTGACTTTATTTTTCACAATTCAAAAACCCCCTTTATGAATGAACATGATAGGATATTGGTCAACAAGGTGAATCCCCTGTGATAACCAATAAAGATACATTTTTTGTTTTATTATCTAGGTTACTCTTATTTTCCTTTGGAACATGCACATAAGCATCACAACAAAAATATATGATATGATTAAGAGAGGGTGTTTTACTAATCCATTCCTCATATGGATTTTTGTCAACTAGTGTTGATGCAGGTGATCAATGTACCATGCAACATGCTGTCACATACCCCAATTTTGTAAAATAATGTTATTTGTTTTAAATTGATTCCTAAGACATTATGTTAAATTTAATGCTAAGTTGAAACTGATGACTCAGCAGAGTCAAAAGTTTGGAATGTAATTCTAAATATTTTATTTTTAATAAATAAACAAGTGGAGACAACAGCTTGGGAGAGCTGTTAATAAGAGTGTTACTGGTCAAACTGGTGGAAGGAACTAGGTGGAGAGAAAAACGACAAGTGGCAGCATCCTCAAACACTTCCTATGTTGCAGGTGGCAGCTTCCCTACATTTGGGGTCATGATCCCCCAAGAAAGTGGGATCAAAGCAGGTGGCTCAATTAATGACAACTAACCCAAAAAGACCTAGGCAATCTTTTAAAAATACCCAATGTAGAGAGCTGAGGTTGCTCAGATATTTTCCAAGAGAAGAATCATTCAGGAGGAATGCACTTCAAGGAATTCATTGGGAAAAAGGGAAAACTGTAAGGAAGGTGTTTGAGAGATAAACTACAGTAACTTGATCTGATACAGCTTTCTAGCTGAGAGATTTGACTGACAAGTTCAGGACTGGTATTGAGTCTTAGGACTAGTACTTGATTATTTGTTGCACCTAGTTCCAGCCAGGGAGACTAGAGCAGGATCGGGGGTCCTGAGGAATCGTTGTTTGAGCGCTCTCCAGGAGTTGGTAGGGAGGAACGGCCTCCCATTGCTGTTGTTGACCAAGCTTTAAGAACAGGTTCTGCTATTTATTAATTCCTGTGTTATTATCTGTGTGTGATTGATTGATGCATTTGCAGTTTATAATGTAAAAACTTAGATGATAGAATATCTTAGTTTGTTTAGTAATGAAATTATTCTTAATGAGAAACAAATCCTACCTGTGTTTTTTCCCATCTGGAGTAATCCATATCATACTCTAGCACAGGTGGTGTATTTAAATGAAGATAGTATGATGTAAATTTAAAATAAGATGTTAGCTTGATTATGAGAATGATTTCTTTTATTTGTTATCAAAAGAAACAATATTCTGTACAAGGAGTAGGGTTAGACCTAGACTGTGAATGTCAGATTATTAGTAAAGGAAAAAGAAGCTATATCATTATATTAACAGTAATATGTTTTGGTAGATAAACAGTTCTCTATACAGCATTCATTTCAGTAATCTTATTATTTATTTTGAAACCAAAGAAAAGGATAAATAGTTAAAATAGAGTAGGGTTAGGCTAAATAAAAATGCTTTTCAACTCTACAGTTTATTTCTTTCCAGCTTAGGATAATTAACTACTGTATGTATAGCAACCAAATTGAGAGTAAGAATAGATAAACCTTGATTTAATTCTACAGACAAACTAGTTGGTTTTAGATTTTATTTATGGCTGGTAATGTAATTAATTCATTCATTTTTATCTAGCTGAGCTTGAACAAGATCTACAGCTACTAACCTATCTTTTATAAAATTTAAACAAATACTACAATATATTTTACAGGATAGAACATAGATAGTTTGTTATTTCTTTTATTTTATAAATACTAATATAATAACATAAATAGGATAATATAGAATATTGAAGGGACCTCTTATAAATTATTCAGTACAGATAGCATAAGAATATAACAACAAAACACTTTCTCATTATACACCTATAAATAAACTAAGTACAAAATAATGTACATAATTATAGGAACAGTAATTGTATGTAAATAAAATAACATTTTTATTCTTTTATAATAAACATTAAGTAAATATAAATTACTTACTTTAAAGATGTAACTATCAGTTACATAAGTACAGCACTAAGAACATGAAATTTATTATATTATGAAGGTTAACAATTATAAAACAATATTTAAAAACTTTATTAGAATAGAGTAAATTAAAGAAAGATAATATGAAAACAATGTACAGTTATCCTAAATAGGTAACATTTAAATAATATTACAGGGTCCATTCTAATATAATAACTTGCAGGAATTAAACTAACAGAGTATAGACATGTTCGATTCACCGAGCTCAACCACCTAGTACACACTATAAGTAATAACCAAATAAATTACAGTAGTACATTGTAAATAAAAGAAAAATTAAAGAAACTGTAAATACATTTTCATATCGCCAAGTTAGGGGAAAAACCATGTTATCTCAAAATTACAACAGAGTTATAAAACCAAAGAGTTTAAGCTCTTTTCTAAATGCCTCTCAGCTTCTACAAGTCAACAGAGTATGGCTTTAATAGCCTTTCTTTCATTTACACATATATACACAGTAACAAGAACAAAAACCAAAATTTACAGTCACGGCCTAAGTCGGAAGCCCCGCATAAAGCAAGGGCTTTTGTTTAACAGAAACAACGAACCAAGTAAACCCAAGTAAACCAAAACCACAACGGTTTTGTAGGCCACGGCGACCAACCATCAAATGTCCCATAAGGGACTGAACAAGGACGGACTGCCATTGATATCCAAGGCTTACCCGTGAGCCAGCAGTTGTCACAGCCTCGCACCAACCACGCAAAAGGGGACAGGTCGACACCTATGTATCATCGAAAACAATACTGTCAATACCCTGCATTAATATAAGCAATCTTATAATGAAATAAATCTGCAAAGATAATGAAGATAATAATAGCAGTTCTTACCTCAATTTTTCCTTGAAACGTAACCACCCACGAGCTGTAGTGCAGCTACCAACGCGAGGAAATTTGGAGTTTACTAACGTAGCACTAAACAGTGAAGGCTCAAAAGAGGGAGCGACAAGCCAGGCAGGTAAAAACGCTTGGGCCGTAGCTTTTTCCAACCCTAAAAACCACTCTGCAGCGAAACCCTAAGACCAAATAAAAACTCGAGAGGTGAAGCCACAATGCTCACTACCAAGCCAAGGAAGAAGGATATTTTACAGTCTGGTAAGAACCGAGATGGGCAATCCGTGACGAATAAACCCTGAAGGAAAACCAACAACCCATTTCAAGAAACAATCAGTTGGTTACAACTCATCTCTCTAAGCATTCAGGGTGAGCCCACAATGTGCAGGAGACAGGGAAGATAACCGAGAGACTACCAGTGACGACTTGCAGAGCGATAATGCAGTCCAAAAACACAGTAGCAGAGCGGCCGGAGGCCGAGTATAGTGGAGGGAATAATAATTTAGGGTTTGGCAGTGCTCCTTTTAACCATTTAACACTTGGTTGTGATGAGTCCATGTACTCATTTGAAATTATTTGCATGCAGTGGGTGAAATTGTATAGTCTCGGTGTGTTCTCGGTGTGCAATCAACAAACAAATTATTATTCCAATCACTTGGAGATCTCGAAACTTCTATAAGGTTCGACACCCCAAAGTCAACCTAGCTTTCACGCTAGAGTAAACATCATAACATTAGTATAATGTTAGATCTTAAACTTATTAAGGGTATAGTCAATACTATGACCCATCTATTATACAAACACAATGCTCATTCTTTCCAACGATTATAATCTATCGAAGTTTAGGGTTATAAATTAGCAAGGTTATAAACTTATATGCGACCTAGCACATCATACAAGTAAGGGATGCATATAATAAAAGATTATAAAACTTTAATTCAAGGATAAACCATAGACTCTTCATGGGCACGGTCTAATCTATGACCCCTTTGTTTATACATTGCAAAGTACTCATTCAATAAACAACTATAGCTCTATTAAAAGTTATGCCTTAAAGCTCATCAAGGGCGGGGTCAATATTACTACCCATTATAATACTAACATAATATCCATTCTTTCAATGGTTATAAATCCATTAAGGATATGCCTTTTACTAACTATAAAAGGAAATTCATAAAACCTAATCATGATAAGATACCCATCTTGTGAGAATAGCTTTAGTTATGTATTTAAGTATTTGTTGTATAAACCATTAAGTTTGTAAACAAAAATATTAAGCATTATAGTATTTCTCAGGTTTGACATCAGATAACTTTTGATGATTTAATAACCATAACTGGACAATATCTTCCAAATAAGTTATGAGTAAAAGAACTCAGTGCATCAACATTAACTTAACTCCTTTTGAGATTAGCATGTAATAATGTTATAATTCCTTTAAACTTCAAAGCTTTAGAAGTTGGAACATTGGTACAAAAACTCATTTATCAATGTGCATTACTTATCACAAGGAGTAACCAAACCTATCATGACGTAATTGGTTTATGTTCACAATTTAAGATAGACCCTTAACGCAAAAACCCTGTCATCTTTAGTCTGTGTGTAAAGAAAGATTTAAGGCATTTACACATGACAACTATGGTAAACACTGATAAACATCAAAGAGATTAGTACGCAAATAAAACTATAAATTACAACTAGAGAGAGAGAGCAACTATCACCAATACTGATAGAACTGAATCTCGTTTCCATGGCGTCTTTAAAAAGAATAACGATTTAATGGTTTTTACCTCATAAAAGCATTTGAAATTGAATAGCATTTATATTCTTTTACTGAGCTATTATTTTTTGCAACGAACATATATCTGTATGCGTAATGATTATTGACAAGCAGCACTGGATCTTTCTTACCTGTAAATCTGTAAGAGCAGGTAAATTTTTTGCGTTAGCTCAAAAGCTAAGTAAGCCCAGAATACCAAGACAGTTCCACCTTGTGGTCACAAAGAAAAACAAGTCATTAAACTGAAAAAGAATTATTCTATAATATAAACATAATCAAGTAGATAATTCAGATTATGAAATCATTAACATATAACTAATTAAAACACTTAGTTGACTGCATTAATGAATTTTATCTGTATTTTCAAAATTTTAATTTTTTCAGAAATTTTGGGGTTTTGACACATGTAGTATTCAATTTCTCTACCCATAATTCCTATCATGACCTTGTACCACTGAGCATACTCTCCTTCTTCGTCAATCTATTTCTCATACTTTCTACAACTCCATTCCATTCCATTGAGGTGTGTATAGAGTAGTTTTGTTTCATACTATTCTACACTTACTTTCATCCATTGTCCCTTCCCTGATTTTGACATGTACCTTCTCAAAATTCCCACTACATGGATAATGTTAGGTCTAGTATAGACTATACCATATGTCAAATTTACAATAGCATTATTGTAGGGAACAAATGGCATGTATTATACTTATTCTTGAGTCTTGGAGCACTATTCTATAGAAAACATTGCACCTATAGGAATAGAGGCACTCACCTATTTGCATCCTTACTTATTAAACTTCCATAATACCATGTCAACATATTTCCTCTAACTCAACCAAAGTATTCGATTAGTCCAATCTCTTTTATTTTTCATTCCCAAAATAAAATATATAGTACCAATATATTTCATATCAAACTTAGAAGACAATTGGGCTTTGGCATCCTTGATGATTTCCTTGTTGTTTCCAATCAGTAACATATCATCAACTTACAAGACCACATAAATAAAATCATCACCAACATGCTTGGAATACACAGAGTGATCATCCTTTCTTCTAGAGAAACCAACTCCCAATATATAAGTATCAAAATTTTGATACCACATTTTTGGTGATTCTTTTAATATATACAAATACTTCGTCATCTTGTATGAAAATTAATTAGATCCCTTTATTGCAAAACCCTTTGGTTGTTTCATGTGTATTTTTCTTCCAAATCACCATACAAAAATGATTTTTTCACATCCAGTTGTTATACTTCAAGATAAAAAGAAGCAATATTAGAAGGAATAAATATAATAGCATTTAATTTAGGAATATGAACAAAAATTGACTAAAATTAATTCTCTCCATTCGGAAATATCTCTTCTACTAAGAAATATTTGTACTTGTCCACCTTACTGATGCAACTAGCAGTTTGCATGTTGTTGAACTTCAACTACTTCAACTACTCGACTACTTCGACAGGCTTAGAATTGGATTCAACAAGTCCGAACCTTGACACAAATGAACTCGACAAATATCAACAAATTTTGCATTCAATGTACAACATCTTGGCATGCCTTTTCAGCACATGTCGAACATCGACGGATTGACTCTCTATCCTCTACGACGATTCAACTTCCGAACCGTTATAACCTTGTAACTAAACGTAACGGTTAGTCACCCAAGTGTCTCAACATTCTATATAAACATGTGCATTATTGTAACAATCAACCAACCTTCATAGAGAAGAAATAATAATATAAATGGGTTTGAATTCTTACATATTGGCTGTGCGCATACTTTCTGTCTTGTTCTTTTTCTAAGTTTCCACCATAACAGTGCTCGACTCATTCAGTCGAATGTTGTCCCCAACATGCACCTAGACACGACCTAGATCATTGGTATCAGAGCTTGATCTTGTTCAGATCCTAATTTATATCATCACTTTCATCAAAGTTATTTAACTTATTCATGTTCAAACACACTCGCAAACTCAGCAAAACAAGAAAACACTTCCTTCGACTATAGAAAAGATGGTCAAAGAAGCAGACAATAGACATGCAACTAACAAGACATAAAAACTCATAGAAAAAGAAGTGGTTCGCCAGTGGACCGAAATGTTCACCCAGTTCCGTGAGATTCGCATGTGATTCACTTTGAAATTCAAGGAATCCTCGACGTGACCCCACTCTGATAAAATCAGCCCCTTCAAAGTGAAAATGAATATGGACATACTGAATCTTGAAGGCAAGATTGACGCGGAATCTATCGACAATTGGGTACAACAACTTGAATATTACTACTCTATGAATCAATTCTCTGAAGCAGAAAATATCACCATGTTGTATCCTTAAAGATGTCAACCTCCATACACTGCTGGTGGGAAAATGTATCGACATAGATGGAAAAAGAAGGAAACCCCATAGACACATGGGTAAAAATTTTCAAGTATGTCTTAAAGGATTTTTACTCGCCCAAGTATCTTCGAAAACAGTATAAGAAGTGGCAGCGGCTAAGACAGTGGAAAGACCAATCCATGCAGAATTATACCAATGATTTTTATCAACTCATGGCTAGACTTGGCATCCAATAAGAAGAGAAATTGATTTTCCTGAAGTACATCAATGGTTTATCCCCGTACATTCATCAAGAGATGGATTTTTTTATTGCTAGTATTCTTGCATATGCATTTCATTACCCCAGCAAGATTGAATCCAAACAAAAAGGAAAAGCATGTTTCGAGAACAAGCCAACAGGTCGAATATCCAAAAAGAATTCATCAATCGACTCTGACAAGTCAAAGGACCCTTCTCAGCTGACTCCGCCAAATCCTAATCATCAAAAGAAGAACTTTCATAAATACAGGAGGGATCGCAGCAAACAAACTCCTACCAAGAAATGGGGTGATTATCACAATTCAACATGGCATGATATGTCAAAATGCATAGCTCAGAAGACATTTTTGCAAAAATTATCGACCTCTGACTTGTCTGACAAAAAATTGGAAGAATCTTATCCAGATGCAGCAACCTTGTTGGCTTTGAACTCGACCACTCTGATAGTCTCGACTTTCATCAGAGAGGAGGAACGAGAGCACATGTTCCATACACGGATATGGGTTCAAAAAAATCCATTACATCTGATTGTCGATAATGATATCCAGAAGAAGTTCGTTTCAGAAGATCTTGTGAATAAATTAGGTCTTGTCACCACTCCACATCCACAGCCTTACAATATCGGTTGGATGAAAGGATGGACAGGAACTAATAATCGCACACCAATGCATATTCACCTACTTCATTAAGCCTTTTGAATATGAAGTACTCTGTGACGTGGCACCTCTTTCTATAGTCGATCCCTTTTTTGGGAAACCTTACTTGTGGGATCGACATAGTACATATCAGTCAGGACCTCACAAGGTGATTGTCAAAATTCAGAATCAATGATACGGCATACCAAAGCGACAACCCACATGAACGGTTGCTGTGAATCTTCCAAACAAACAAAGAAGCTTATCAATCATGCTCAAAATTTTGCATTAATTATAATAAAACCTTAACATTCTAGAAATACTATAGAAACGATTCGACTCACTGACCAACACAGCTCTCAACAACAGCGATAGATCGACAATATTCTTGAGGAATACCAGAACATATTTCAAGATCCAAATGGATTACCTCTGCATTTCCAAGTAAAACACTCCTTTGAAATTGTTCATGGTTCTTCATTACCTAACGCATCTGTTTGCAGAATATCCATTCTCAAGAATGAAGAGATTCGTAGGAAAATCAAGGATTTGATTGACAAGGGTCATATTCACCCCAACTCTTCTCCTTGTGGAATCCAAGTCATCCTAGTTCCAAAGAAAGACAGGACTTGGCACATGTGCATCGACTAATAGGATCTCAACAAAATTTCAGTATAGAATAGAGACCCTCTTCCACGGATAGATGAACTCATCGACAGTCTGAAATGTGCTAAGTTCATTATGAAACTCAACCTCAAGTCAGGATATCATCAAATTTCAATCGAGTCTATCGATGTATGGAAAACAACTTTCAATACCAAGGAAGGATTGTTTAAATGGTTAGTCAATCCTTTCGGTTTAACCAATGCACCTACAACCTTCATGAGATATATGAATGACCTTCTATGACCTTTCATCGGCAAATGTGTCATTGTCTATCTTGACGATATTTTTATTTTCGATCGATCATGGGAAGAACATGTCAAACAACTTCGACAAGTCTTCGACACTCTCCAGCAACGTCGACTATATCTAAACATCAATAAATGCTCATTTGCAATGATCGACATCAAATATTTGGATTATGTAATTGAATTTGCGGGAATTCATGTCGACCCAGAAAATGTATAGATCCACAAATATTGCCCCATTCCTCAAAACATTCATGAACTAACAAGTTTTCTTGGTTTGGATAATTTCTATCGACAGTTCATACTGGGATTCAATCACATCGCATGGCCTTTGAATCATCTAACTAAAGGAAATGGGGAAAATGTATTTAAATGCTCATCGACACAACAACAAGATTTTGAACAACTCAAAAACAAGCTTTGTACTGCACCAGTACTTATGCTCTCGACACAGTGATCACTCAGTCAGGTCACCTAGTCATGGTTCATTCTGAAACTTTCAATGACACTGTTAGAAGGTATTCCATGTATGAAAAATAACTATACTCCATTTTGAAAGATCTTAAACAATGGAGACACTACATTCTTGGCAAGGAAACGGTTATCCTCACTAACCACAAAACTTTGCAGTTCACTTCGTCCCAGTTGAAACTATAGACAACCCGAAAAATTAAGTGGATTAATTACCTGTAATAATTTCAGTTGGTAATTAAGTATCGGAAAAGAAAATCCAATGTCGCAACCGATTGTCTCATTCGACCACCCATTACTCTACTGTCTACAGTGATGAGTATGCAGGGTTATGACACCACTACTTTTCCACAGTTGTATTCGGTAGATTGTGAATTCTCTACAATTTATTGACAACTCTATACTGACACACTGTCTACTACTAACTACTTCCTGAAGGACACCTTACTATACAAGCTTGGAAAACTTTGTGTACCGACCGGTGAGCACTGACAGAAGCTCATTTGGGATGCGCACTACAACAAGAATGGGACATTTTGGAGTCACGAAAACACTTGTTATCCTCCAAAAGTACTTTTATTGGCCTTCACTTAAATATGACATCAACAAGTACATGCGATCGCATGTGTCTTGTGCCATTGCTAAACCGCCGAATCGACGACAAGGAATGTATACACCCCTTATAGTTCCTAGTCGACCATGGGAATCTATTTCTATGGACTACTTGATGGGATATCCTACTACCAAACATCATCAGGGTGCGATATTAGTAGTATTCAAAATATTTTCCAAGAGGGCTATCCTTATACCATGCAAGAAGACAACAACATCACATCAGACTACTCAGCTCTTCTTCGAACATGTGTGGAAAGATTATGGCCTCCCAACGACCATAATTTCTGGAGAGATGCTATATTTGTCAACACCTTTTGGAAAACTCTTTGAAAATAGCTCAACACAATACTTTCTTTGTCAACAACCTTCCATCCACAAAAAAGATGGACATACGGAAGTTGTAAATCGCTTGGTAGTACAATTTCTCTACATGTACAACCACAAGCATCATTGAACATGGGATGACAACCTTCCATATATACAACACAACTACAATCGTGCTCAATGGAGTTCTACAGGAAAGATTCTGATTAAGATCTGTTATGGATTTCAAGACTTAGCACCTATCGACTTGATCAGTTCCTCAACAGAGTTGAATGACACCAACTTTGAAGCATAAGATATGGATAAAGCATTGAAGTTGATAGATCAAATCTACAAAATCCAAAAGCAAGCATAGGAAATTTTGTAACGAGTTAATGCAAAAGCTAAGGCCTGACATGATAAGAATCGTATTCCTCACTCATTCTAAATTGGGGATCAGGTCTGGTTACATCTAAAGAAGGAGCGCTTCACTGGTCCACACATAAAGTTGAAACCTTTGTGATGTGGTCCATACAGTATCCTTAAGTAGATTGCGAAAACTCTTTTCAACTCGACATTCCTGCATACCTTAGCCTACATCTAGTTTTCAATGTAGATCTACTTCGACCATACCATGCACCATTGTTGGAACATAATGACTTGTAGGAAGCAAAACCTAAAGACATCCATTTAGATGTTCGGGAACCTCTTCTTTGCAACACCATTAGGGCACGACGCATACGCCATACAAGGAGAAACTCCATTCCCTTGTTTCAAGTGGCTAAAGATGGACAGCACCCCATACAAGGAAAATGGTACTCTACTACTGAAGTAGCCAACAAGTTTACTCACCTAAACGAATACACAATGGAGACCATTTTTTCTTAAGGAAGGAGGAATTACCCAACTAGCAATTGGCATGTTGTCGAACTTTGACAAAGTCTAGCACTTTGACTACTTCGACTACTCAACTATTTCGATAGGTTTAGAATCGGCTTCAACAAGTCCAAAACTCGACACAACCGACCTCAAAAAATATTGGCATATTATGCACTCAACATACAATATCTTGACATGCCTTGTCGGCACTTGTCGAACATCGAGAGATTAACTCTCTATCGTCTGCGATGGTTGAAATTCTTAACCATTATAACTTCTTGTAACTGAACGTAATGGGTAGTCACCCAAGCATCTCAGCATTATATATAAACATGTACATTATTGTAACAATAAAACAACCTTCATAGAGAAGAAGTAATAATAGAAATTGGTTCGAATTCTTGCATATTGTCTGTGCGCATACTTTCTGTTGATATCGTGTTTTCCTACTTCCCTTGTTCTTTTTCTAAGTTTCTTCCATAATAATGCTCGACTCATTCAGTCGACTATTGTCTTTAGCATGCACCTGAGCATGACCTGGATCACTTACCTTCTACATTCAATTTATTTTTAAACACTCATTTTATACCAGTAGATTCTCTTCCAACTAAAAACCAAATACTACCAAGTATTATATTTATCCAAGACGTCCATTTCTTCAACCGTTTCCTTCTTCAAAAGTTTACTATCCTATGAATATGTTGCCTCCCTAAAATATCTAGGATCATAATAAATAATAGATAAAGAAAAAATAGACCAAAAGATAGGTAGGATATACCTTTATCATTTCCTTATTTCATGAACATATATCTTCAGGGATGGAATTTGAGGTTCCTCGTCTATTGGTTGTTCTTCTTCTATTGAGTCAGATTCTTCACCCCCAAACTCAAACCCTATTGTCTTTGGTTCTTATTTTGGGAGGAATTTTAATCCGCTCTAAATACAACATCTTGACTATAACTAGTCTTGTTAATTAATGGGTTCCAAATATTATATCCTTTTATACCATCTTTAAAAGCAATAAAGATACATTCATTTCTATACTATCCATCTAAATCCTATTTTTCATTGGAACATGAACATAAGCATCACAACCAAGAAGTCAAATATGTTTAAGAGAGGGATTTTTCCAGTCCATCCCTAATGTGGAATTTGTTCAACCAATGTTTATGTAAGTGATTGATTTACCATGCAACATGCAATATTAATTACCTTTTCCAAAAATTCATGTGACTAACCCTGCACTACTGAGCATACTCCTTTCCTTATCTATCAATGTCTTGTTCATCCTTTATACAACTTCTTTATGTTGAGGTGTGTATGGATTAGTAGTTTGTCTTACTATTCCACGCATATTACTTAATTTTCCAAACTCATTTCCATAGAAATTTCAACCATTATCTTTCCTCGACACTTTTATTTTCTTATTTACTTGATTTTCTATAAGAGAGTTAAACTCTTTAAATTTACCAAAAAGCTCAATTTTTTTATGGAGTAAATAAACCAATATGTTCTTGAAGAAGCCATCAACAGATGAAACATAATGCATATATTTACCTAGTGGTGCAACATGAACAACTCCAAACACATCACTATCTATTAACTCCAATATTAATTTTACTCTTGTAGCACCAGATGGAAATCACCCATTTCTATTTTCCATATATACAGTGTTCATAGAAATTAAAATCTAATGAGCCATCAAACATACCTTCTACCATACTTTTACCATGTAATGCTTAAATGCCCTTCTCTCCATCATTTCCCAATTGTAGATGCCATAGCATTATCTTTTCTACAAGGACAATTGGGGTCGTGTCTTCTTCGTTTCGATCCCCGAGAACAATCGAGCTATTATACCCATCATTAAAAGTGCTTCCCAATAGCTTATATATAGTTTCAATTCGAACTTTCTCCAACAACACCATTTCTCCTCAAACCATATTGTACATTTCATTTTCAAATCAATAAGTACACTTGCATCACCCATATTACTTACAAAAGTCAAGTTTTTAGGAAGATCTTGACTTGCAAAACCTTGATAATCTAGTTTTAATCCTTATATATTTGAGAAACAACTTTACCCTTCCATGTCCTATGATTTTGGCCATCGGGTAATCTCCTAGGAAAAAATCACCACCATTTTATTTTTCGTATTCATAAAACCACTCCCTATGAGGAGTCACCCGAATTGAAGAAATTGAGTTAATCAACTATACATCATGATTTGCATGTGTATATATAGATGCCATGTAAACATCACTTCCTTCTTTTGCTGGTTTTTTTTCTATGGAAGGGACATCGTCAAGCCACCTACCTTTATCAACAATCTTAAATCTACACAAAAAATATAATGCTGAACTTTATCGCATTTCTAGATTGTCTTTTCAAATTGTCTTGGAGAGTTATATCTACCCCTAGACTTGGATTTTCCCCCGCAACATTTATTTTTCCTCTCTTTGAAACAACCTCTCATAGATAAAAAATTTCCTTGGTGACACCCTCCATGGTTTTTTTAATGTGGATTGAGTGGCACTACCAATTACTACAACCAGATTATCCCAAGTGTCTAACAAAAAACATAACAATTATCCCAAGTGTCTAACAAATAACATAACAACATAACACACCTATCTTCTTTCTCCATATTAATATAAATAGAGGCCAATTGACTTATCAAAGCATTAGTTCCATATAAATCATCTTCCACGGTGTCACCATTCTCCATCCTAAGATAAAACAAGAAGTTCAAAGAAATAACCTCTTACTAAGGAATTTGGCTCGTAGAAATTTCGTAGCTTATTGCACAACTTATTTTACTGTCTTATCCACATACATTCAACAACATTGACCATGAGAGACAAAGTTGAATCATACTTCTTTCTTTTCTCTCTATCTTTTCCCAATCTTCTTTTGACATATTAGTGGACTTTGTACATGGATCCACTAATCTATATCTATGAGAAGATCTTCCATTTTCATCTTCCATAACTTGAAGTTCTCCCCATTAAACTTATATATTTCTATTCTTGAACTTCTTGTCATTTTTTGTACATAAGACTCCCCTTGTAATGCTCCTATTCCAACATAGGTTTATTGTAAACCCAAGATACCCTTACTCTTCACGGGATGAGTTAAACCCTAACAACAAAGGCATCCCCCTGAATCTAATAACCTTGATCTAATAACAGATGAAGAGTTTTGATAAAATTATGTAAGAAAAACAATACTATACATAAACTAAAACACAAGAATTAACAATGACCCATATGCATTGCATAGATATTTACCCTGGAAGCCCAAAATAAAAAAATCCAATATTCTCAAGAAATTTTACACTCTCTATCGCATTTTATTATATTCTATATTTACTATACAATATTATAGCATCCAAAACACGGGGACTTCACTTAGTGAACCTCTTACATAGCACGTGCGATCGTGGGATATTAAAGAATACCCTTAATTTCGAGAGATATTGACCCAAACTCTTTTTGTTGAAACCCCCTCCCAATACTTAAAACCTCCTCCCCACCCCTTTTTATACCTCAATCCTTATAAACCACGCTACCCACCCCCACCTTAAACCCCTCATCCCCCCAATACCTGCAATATATTGGTTCGATTTTTTATAATTTTAAAACCCACAATATGAACTAACGTGATAGGATATTGGTCAACAAGTGAAGCCCCTGTGATCCAAAACCCCCATTAACATGGATTAGATTACCACCCCAATTTCTTGACAAAAAATAATTTACAATGGGTCACAAAACCATGATTTGAAAACGGCTCAAAACATACCCAACACGTTACTTTTGGGGGTGATCTCCCTTTGCGCCCCCTAAGATTCCCTTTGCTCTGGGAATCTACGTAGAGTACAACCCATGTCGAACATTAAGGTAATGCACGAGTGAGTTTCTAACTTATAATAATAACAACAATAATAATAATAATTTATTTTTAATGCCATAGCCAAGCCAGACACCAATTTGGTATGTGAGACCCTTTTATTTATAGGACAAAGAACCACCTTATTTGAAAGCCACAAAACTTTGTAATATATTGTAACAATTTCTAAGTTAAATAATACATTGAGCATATTTTCGAGTGTGATGTGTTTCTAAAAAAAGATTGTCATTACCTAATTGTATGTTTTTTGAATTATTTTTACTAAAATTGTGTTTACATAGTTTTCTACATAATCTTTCCCATTGCTTAGTACAGAGCCTATTCTAAACCTCTACTTATTTTCAATGTAAACAACATATATCCATGTATTAAAGGTGGTTTGTGAGTACAAGTCTAGGTGAACGAAATTTTGACGTCTTGAAGCCCATCAGGGTGAGCCTCTATCCCAGGGGTCGCCTACCCTTCGAGTGTTGTCACAACGAGCCAATGAGTAACCCTACCCCGTCAGTTTTAAACATGTGCCTCCAAGGAGATAACACATGTTCTTAACCATTAAGCCCACTCAAATGTTTAGGTTCAACTAAAATTTGGATTTAAAGTGCATGGTGCCAATGAAGACACACAAATGATGCTGACCTATAGCTATGAGGGCTAGTAGCGTTTAGAAAACACTATGGGAAGTGATATTGAAACAATTGGAAAATGATTTTTTTTACTTATATTTAAAAAAAGGATGCCGTACATGAAACACAATCAAAGTCATCAATAGCTGGTTACTTGCCATTTAAATCAATACATTGAAACGAGTTCACAAACGTCTTTGGGAGGGGGTGACCAAGAACGACAACAAATTCTTCTGTTTCGTTACTAAGTTCACTCCTTAATTAATCAAACCAACAACTCTCACTAACCATGCCACGTGTACACCTTTAACATCTATGAATGAATAAGACATGAACATTTGAGAAATAGAGTAACAACAATATATCCATTTATTCTTATTTCATAATATCAAGGATTGAACAAATACAACAACTTTCTTAATTGCGCACTCCTTAACAGACGTAACATACGTGTTTAGACATCCATGGTCGGCCATATTTGGTTGGTGAACGCCACTTCGAAGAAATTTTCCTCGGAATTTCAGTTTCCACGCTCATCTTTTCAATTTGGAAAATTCTTCTATTTAAAATCCATTGAATCTGGATCTGAAATCCCACATTCATCACAATTTCTTCGATATTCTTTTATCATGGCGCGGAGGCCTTTCATTTCTGTAATCTTCTTGATCTTGGCGCTCGTAACGGCCATGAATGTAGTGGCCCAGACACCACCGGCTTCCACGAGCTGTACAAGCTCCCTCAGCAGCCTTTCCCCATGCTTCAGTTTTCTTACAGGCCCCAGCGGTGCCATCGCGGGCCCGGCGTGTTGCAGCGCCCTTGCGACAGTGGCCAGCGATGCAGCAGGCTGCCTCTGTCAATTGTTTGGGACTAACACTCCCTTGGGATTTCCTATTAACCAAACACGGGTGCTCATCCTCCCGGGGCTGTGCAATGTCAACACCCCGCCTCTCACACAGTGCACAGGTACGCCGCTTTAAGCTTTCTTGTTTTTTCTTTCTTTTGTTTTCAACAGCACATTCTTTTGTTTTCAACAGCACAGGTACGCAGCTTTTTTCTTTTTCTGCTTGCGAGATTTGAACACGAGACCTAACATCGCTCTTTTACTGTATCAATTCTTCAAGCTCAAGGCGCTCCACCGGCGGGAGGACCTGCGTTTACTCCTTCTCCCGTCGCGAGTCCTCCAGGTTTGTTCTTTTTCTTTTCCCTTGACAACCTCATATTATAACTTCATAAATAGTTTGCGATGATGAATTATAAAACAGTGAGCTATAAATTCTATGGTAATAAAGTCGAGTCGTTTAATTATGGTCTCAGGTTCGAATCCCACTGTCGTTCTTCCATCTCCTGGGCCTTCTCCAACTGCAAATCCGCCGACGACAGGCGTGGGCGTTCCCCCTGTGGATTCGCCTTCTGTTCCTTCCGCGGGTTCGAACCCTGGAAAGCCTACGACTGGTGGGACTAGTCCGCCCTCTAACAACCGTCCAATCACCAACGTTGGCAGCCGAGCAGATGCCCTCTTCACACCAGTGGCTGTCCAGCTTGTGGCCGGCGTCCTTTTAGCTTCCCTGTGCGTTTAAAGATATCAGAAATGTTGGTTGTACTCAAAATACAGATTATTATTATTATTTGGTAAGCTTAGATGTCATGTACAATATAATTTTTTAGAATCTGTTCCACATTAATAACCCTTTTCCAATTTCTTAGTAATTTGTTTCTTATTTATTAATAACTCTTTTCTGGTAATTTATGATTTTAACCTTCTCTATAATATTTTTTTAATATATTTTGCTAAATTTTCAGGATTCTATGTTTTATCGAATGATTATAAATTTATTTATTTATTTTTAATAATTTTGTAAGATAATATGATTTTTTAATATATTAATAATTATTTTTATTTTATTAATTTATTGTTAATTTTATTAAAATATAAAATTTAATATAAATTTATTTAATAATTAATAATGTAATTTGAATTATTGGAAAGAATGATTGTGATCTTTCTAAGTTAAATTCACGTCATTGTAAATACACTACTATATTTATGGATAAAACAAGTATTAATAAATAATAGAATATAAAAACGCTAAAAGGCTTTTTTATATGTAATGGAATGTATAACAAAGTGAACCTCTTCACCTCAATTGTGGATTCGAGTTACTCTATTGGTTATTAATTTGGTTGTGATTGATCTCTATGACTCTAGAAATTCAATTCGCCATATGTATATTTTTTTTCCAATTTTATATATAATTTATGGAATGTATAACAAGTGGATCTCTTGACAACGCTTATTAGTTATTAATTTGGTTATGGTTGATCTATAAACTTCAATTCACCATATAAATATATATATTCAACTTTATATATAATTTATGCAATGTATAATTTGTTAAGGTGGATTCAAGTTATTAATTTGATTGTAAAACTTTATGAATTTTAATTAATTATATTTTTTTTTTCAATTTTTGGGTCTAGAGGGGCTGTCTACAACTCAAATGGGTGCTAAGGTTGATATGGCACATGTCAGCTCAATAAAAATAATAATAATAAAAGGTAAAAAATAAAAAAAAAACTTATAAAATGTCTCCTTATAACTTAAAAAAATAAAAAATAAAACTCAAATAAATATATAACCATATTACAGAAATACTCACAATCTTACAAACTGAGTAGTAAAATTCAATTGACTTGAGTAGTAAAAAGAAAAATTATAAAACAAAGAACATATAAAAATTTAATTTAAAATGAGCTAAATTGTAAAACACATTTATATAATTATATATGAAATTTCAATTTAAAATTTCGTTGACTTGAAACCTGAGCAGACATAATGTTAGGAATAAAATATGTGATAAAAAAATAAATTACAGAAAAATTGTGATTACAATGAAATATTACATCCAAATTTATAAGGTTCTTTAAATGCAAATACAACTAGCAAGAAATAAACACCCTTATAACCGAGGGTCTGGGGTTACCAATGTACTTCTAAAACTTGCAGGCAATCAGCTTTAAAGTACAGAAAGGAAATAGGAAGATATGGTGGACTCACCCGACTAACGACGGTTGATCCAAGCTTTGTCTTCTCCCACTCTGCTCAAATAAATTAGATAGTAGCTTCCTCAACCACACTGCCTCACAACTAGCCAAACACGTTGTGACATAATTTGCTTCGGCTGTACTTAGTGCCACATAGGATTGCTTCTTGCTAAACGAAGAGATCATACCTGATCCCATACTGAAGCAGCACCCTGAAGTGCTCTTCCTATCAATGGCACTCCCTGTCCAATCCGAATCCACGTAACCTTCTAGGTTAATCTTTTGATTTGCCTCATATTTGAGCCCATAATCAACTATACCCTTCAGGTACCTGCGAATATGCTTTGCATCAATCAGGTGAACATGTCTCGGATCCATTAGGAACTGGCTCAATGTGTTCACAACAAAGCAAATATCTGGTTTCGTATTCATCAGGTACATCAAGGATCCAATCATCTGACGATACATCATGGCATCGACCGACTCTGATGAAGCATCACTCAATCGCTTCAGGTTCGATGCTATAGGTGTGGTCATGGCCTTGCAGTCCATCATCCTGAACCTCTTCAAGATATCTACTACATACTTCCCTTGTCCCAAGGAGATTCCATATCATATTCTGCCACCTCCATGCCTAGAAAGTAGTGCATCATACCCAAGTCTTTCATCTCGAACTCAGCAGCAAGCTTCCTCTTTGTGTCAGCAATCAACCCATCCCCACCTGTTACAAACAGGTCATCTAAATATAGTAGGAGTATCACAGGGTTCTCTTCCTCAACCTTATAGTAAAGTTTGGAATCTACTTTACTCTTGGTAAAGCCTAAGCCAGTCAGGAAACTGTCAATTTTGTCATACCAAGTCCCGAGTTCCTGTTTCAAACCATACAGGGCCTTTTTCAATTTGCACACATGAGTCTCCCTATCATGTGTCTCAAAACCGAGTGGCTACTCCACATACACTTCCTCCTCTACTACACCATTCAAGAAAGTAGTCTTGACATCCATCTGGTGTATCTTCCATTTCATTACTATAGCCAGAGCAAGTACTGATATGATGGAAGTGTATCTAGATACTGGTGCAAAAGTCTCCTCATAATCTATCCCTTCTTTCTGGGAGAAGCCATGTGCCAAAAATATTCCTTTTTATTTCTCTATGTTTCCATCTGCAACATACTTGATCTTGTAGATCCACTTGGAAGACACAACAGACTTCCACTCTAGTCTTGGGACAACATCCCAAACATCATTCTTCATGATCGACTGGTACTCCTCGATCGTAGAATCTTTCCATTATTTATTTTCTGTCGCTTCTTCATAGTTGGAAGGTTCCTTATCAATGATGTCACATAATAGGGCTACATAACCAGAGTATGACCTAGTTCTCTTCCTTTCTCTATGCATTTCTTCTGGAGCCCCATATCTCTCTACACCTTGGATAGCCTCTCACACCCATGCAGGTTTCCTTTTGTAAGGATTCTTTTCTTGGGGTGGATCTACAGGTTCCTGAGGTTCTTCTATTTCTTGATCTTCTTCTAGAGTTTCTTCATTCATAGTTGTATCTTGGATACTGGGTACTTTTATTTCTTCAAGTTTTGTAATAGGTATTTTTATGGATTTATTGTAAGCTGGGTCTTCTTCAAATGTCACATCTCTATTGATGTCGATGTTCTTGAATCCTGGGAAGTATATTCTATAAGCCTTCGAGCTTTCACTATATCCCATAAATATACCCTTCTTTCCTTAAGGATCTAACTTTGTCCTCTTTTCTTTCGGAATGTGTATGTACACTCGACAACCAAATATTTTGAGATGACTGACTTCTGGTTTCATATCGGAGAAGACTTATTCAGGTGTCTTATTCTCAAGTACTCTATGTGGAGTATGGTTCTATACATACACCATTTTCCTAGAAGCTTCTTCCCATAGATGCATGGGAAGATCTTGATCATGAAGTATTTCCCTTGCTGCTTCCATAATCGTTCTATTCTTCCTTTCTACAATCTCGTTCTGTTGTGGATTATATGGAGTGGCCAACTCCCTCTTAAACCCTAAATCTTTGCATAATTTCTTGAATTCATCTTATTTGAATTGCCCACCATTGTCTGATCGAAAGGTCTTGATTTTATTCTCAGTGTGGTTCTCGATTAAGGATTTGAATTCCTTCACTACTACATTTTGACCAAAAATCCGACGGCTATCATGTCGGATTTTCGACACTTCCCTGTCGCATGAACGACACTTTGATTTTTTTTTAACCGTCGGAAACTTTTCGTCGGTGATCCGACACCTAGGCAACCGTCACTTAAGCGACACCTAAGCAATCGTCGGTTAAATTTACAGTGTCGGTTAAGCGACGGCATTTGTTCGACAGTCCTGAATTTTTTTAATAAAATAACTCTTCATTCCGTCGGTAAAGCGACAGCATGGCCGTCGGATGTACGACGGATATCAATAGTTGCTGTCGTATAAGTGACAGGATCTTCCATCGATTATGCGACGGATAATACCTATAACTGTCGAAAAAGCGACAGGTATCAACGTCGATTAAGCGACGGAACAAATTATAACTGTCGGAAATGCGACAGGATGTTCCGTCGGTTATGCGACGGATAATACCTATAACTGTCGGAAAAGCGACAGGTATCAACGTCGATTAAGCGACGGAACAAATTATAACTGTCGGAAATGCGACATGTCGGAACGTCGATTAAGCGACGGATAGGGATATTGACCGTCGAATTTGCAACGCGTATGAATGTTTTTAAAAAATAAAAATGCCTACAGAAGCGTCGGTTAAGCGACGTCTGTAGGCGTTTTTAAAAAAAAAAATTATTTATCATCAAGGCACATGAGCCCTGGCAAGGAGGTCTCGACTAACGTTTGCACAAATATAAAAACTTAAATAAAAAGGATTAATAAAAATTTGTATGATACAGAAATAGAGAAGGATTAAGTGTAAATAAACTGTGAGGCACAACAATTTCTTCAAAGTACGTGACACATAGCCTACATGATATAGTGATAGCTCCAGTTAGTTTTAAGCGGAAGATCCAGAGTTTAGTTAGAACAAAATAAATCTCTCGCCATATCTACGTTTCCACTGGGACTCGCATATCTACGACCATAGAAACAAATTATAGGGCTTATACTAGGGCTTATCACACACTTAACGCTACGAAGCACTGGAATGTTCCTACAGCACTGAACGGTAACCCTGTGAGGAATAAGGATGCGTTACATACGCGTTAATTCACAAAATGTAGGTGTTCATACGCTAGTCATACCTAGCTGATGCCATGATGTAATTGCCCTAGGGTCAGTCATTTGATAGCCAATCATTGTGCCAACCGGTCATAGTTAGTCAAGTCGTCTCATAGCTGGGCTCCTCGGCTTGGATCATGGGCTGCTGCGCTGGGATACCCCCCTTGGATAATAAAAATGTGGCTGCTGTGGCCAACTAGGATGGCTGCCCTATTTGACTGAAATAATATGCCAATCATGTGTAAGTTGGCTTGGTCATTGCCTGCATTCGAGCGTCGAAGTTGGCTAATTCATGTCCATACCATAGTTCCCCAAATGTTGTGATTGTGTTTTAAGGCTTTACCACTTACAGTGCGACTTTGTGCAGTAACATGCAGCATTTTAAGGCTTTACCAGTTACAGTGCGACTTTGTGCAGTAACATGCAGCATTTCAGAAAATAATGACAAAAAACCTACTAGAATCACAATAATTAAATGCACTGAAAACTATTTCATTTTTATTATAAAACGACTATTTTTCTATTATACTCAATATGCTAGCCCTCTTCGAAGTTCAAATGCACATTGCAAGCTAATCAGCATCGCATTAGACCAAGAAGCTAGTTGGTCAGTTAATCCAATGTCCAACATTAGACATAGAAGTAGGCATGCAGCAAATATCTTGTGCCAACCAATATAAACTGTGTCATTAGAAATTTTACAAGTGATACATAGGAATCATATATTTGGCATAGCTTTTAACAAGACAAAAAGGACTCCTAAAGACTTAAGTAGCATATCCTCATCAGCAGAAAGAACCATATATTTGTAAAACAGTTTGAGAAATATGAATGTTATATTACTCTAAGAAATATAACATAAAATAAATATACTTACGATTCACAAGCTCTCAATTTCACTAGTGCTTGCTTGCTTTCTCCTGCTTCCTAGTAAGAAAAGTTAACCTGCCAAAGGCACCACCAAAGGATGACAGTGCTTAAAGGTTTGTTGAATATTAGACTTCCATTGAAATAAGTAGGAAACGATTAAGAGTGTTGTACCAAAAAATACATTAAAGGCATAGTCAACATGAAAATGCAAATAAAACAAACTAAAGTTGAGAACAGCTCCAATCTTTTGCCATTAACCAAAAATAAGCAAACGAATGGATAACCCATTTCATTACAATAAAAAACGTGTACAGAAACCTTAAAGCTTGTGCAAAAGAAGCAACAAACCCTAATTTTCTTTCCTTCATAGA
>LPNX011152391.1:177191-285828 GCA_001517045.1 Pseudotsuga menziesii | reverse complement strand
AAGGAATCTAAGTTTAATATTAGGAAGATATGCTTCAACTTTATATAAATTTGATTTTATATAGCTTATATTGATAATATTATAAAAAAATGGTGAATATAATAATTGAAATGAATGAATTAAGTAATTTTTTGGTTTTTCATTTTTTGAAAACTCAATCTTGTTGAAGTTCTAAATTCTAGATCCCTTGTATAATTCCAAATTTAATGAAATATGTGTTTAAAAGTTGTTTTAAAGATGTCTTCATCTTTGATTCAAACCTGATGGCAACGAGATCGTAAATCAATCTTCGAGAATACCGTTGCTCCACATAGCTGATCAAACAGATCATCTATTCGGGGTAATGGATATCTATTTTTTGTAGTCATTTTATTTAGTTGACGGTAATCTATACATAGTCGTAGAGTTTCGTCCTTCTTCTTAACAAAAATAACAGGTTCTCCCCAGGGAGACACACTGCGTCTAATATAATTCTTATCAATGAGTTCTTTTAACTTAGACTTTATTTCATTTAATTCTAGTATATTCATCGGTAAGGGGCTTTTGAGTTGGGCAATACACCAGGTACTAGATCAATAGTAAATTCTAACTCCTGCTTCGGAGGAATTCCCAGAATTTCTTCCAAAATACATCCGAATACTCCCTTAGGATTGGAATGTCTTCCAGTTTTAATTTATCTTCGTTATTAGTATCTTATTCATTAATTACTGTTACAGCAAAGGCTTTACAGCCCTTCTAAACAACTCTCTTAAGCTATAAAGTAGAAATATGTCCTACAGCTATTTTCCTAGGGATTCCTTTTACATTTATTAGTTCTCCATCACTACTTACACAAGTAAATGTTTTATCAAAACAGTTCAGGACTACCCTATGCTGTTCTAACCAATCCATACCTATTAGCATATCATAAGAACCTAAAGGTAAGACATTAAACTTAACGATATGATCATAGGTTCGGAAATGATCTTATGAGTATGATATGATTAATTAATGAAAACACACATGGACCATGAAGAGATATTTAATATAAACACAGAGATAGAGAGAGAATTTGAATTTGTTAGATTTTTAACATTAAGCTAGCATTATATTAGGATCTTTAACTGAGAGAATAACAAGCACAACAATCAAACACAAGAGACAATGAACACAATGTTTTTCCTCAGGGAAACAATAAATGGAGAAAACCACACAATTTCCTCAGAGATAGAATCAACACCAAAAGTAAAACCCAAAATAGTAAGATGATCTCTCGATAGCAGTAACCTTCTTTCTTCCTTGCCCCAGTGTCTTCCTCTTCCTCAGTTATCCGCTACAACTGAGTGTGAGTGAGTGTGTGATAAATAGAGAGGCTAGCTTTCTATTTATATTAATTCCTGACTTGACTAAACCCAACTAGGGCTGAATTCACTAGGTGAGTCTAATAACCCTAGTGCCCCAGAACTGCGGGGACTTTAACACTTAGACAATAGGAGGGTTACCCACCTTGACTTGACATGACTTGTTTACATTATAGAAAATCCCGATAAAAAAATCGAGGCATGACATGACTCAAGTACATTACAAACACATCCCAGAATAAACATCGTGTTACAATACATAAGAAATACAAGTTAATACATTCTGACGTTACAATTACATCAACACTCCTTAACTAGGAAGGTATGCCCTCGACACAATTTATCAGCACAAGTTTTCTTCTTTGTACCATATGGATCATCATCGAGTCCTTGTCATATTCACCTTCAAGTCATCTCTATCTTCAAGTCATCTTCATCTTCAAGTCATCTTCATCTGCAAGTCATCTTCGTCTGGACCTAGATCATCACTGGATCTGGATCATCATCACTGGATCTGGATCATCACTCGATCTGGATCATCATCACTGGATATGGATCATCCCTCGACATTAGAGGAAATTTCAACTCAAAATGGGCCTCCTAAGGAAAATTAATAAAATAATAGTTAAAATAATAAAATAATATTTATTAATTTTGGAGGAAGAAAAGAAAAAACTACTTTTTTGTTCGTATTTTCGACATATCTCCCTATATTTTTACTCAAGTTTCGATCGGGAGAGCTCATTAGATGCGGAATTAAATTCTGCATCCAACGATTACCCACTTGGCATGCTTTTGACAAGCCCCGCTACCCCAAAAACAAGGAAATACCTAAAAAAAAGTGATGATGATGTCATCATCACATTTTTTCAGGTATTTCTTGTTTTTGGGGTAGCGGGGCCCAGCAAAATCATGCAAAGTGGCTACTCGTTGGATCTAAAGTTTAATTTTGCATCCAATGAGCTCTCTCAATCAAAATTTGAGTAAAAACACATGGAGATATGTCAAAAATACGAATAAAAACAGTAGTTTTTTTTATGATACCTATCCCCAAATTTATTTTTTGAAAATTGTTTAAGAAGTGCTCCCTTTTTCAATTTTAAAGCATTTTTATTGGCCAATACATGATGACATGGAATTTGTATTATTTTTGGAAGTCCCATTTTAAATTGAAATTTCCTCTAATGTCTAGATCATCACTGCTGGATCATCATCACTATATCATCACGGGTGCTATCTCATCATCAACACTGCTAGATCATCCATATGATACAGAGAAGATGATACAGTGAAGATGACTCACTAGATCTAGATCATCATCACTGTATCATCACTGGATCTGGATCATCACTCGATCTGGATCATCATCACTAGATGTCGATCATCACTTTATCTGGATCATCACTGGTGCTATCTCATGATTCTTCTCGTCATAGGAAGTTCTACATAGCCAGTCCTTTTCATGCTGGTTGTATACCTAGCCTCCATGTAGGTCTTCTTCAACATTTATATCTGACCCTAAGTCAGAATGGCCTTCCCATCACTTATATCTGATCATGTAGGAACCAATCCTATAATCATATCAAAAAGGCACACCTAGGACTCACATCTGACCATGTGGGAACACCTCCCACAACCCTGTCAGAAAGGCCCAGTACTCACATCCGTTAACCAATGTTGGAAAGGCTCAGCACTTACACTCAGCCATGCGAGGAACCAATCCTCCATGCCGAAAGGCTCTGCACTTACATCTCACAACCAATGTTAGAAAGGTTCAGCACTTATATTCGACCATGCAAGGAACCAATCCTTCATGCCGAAAGGGATCTGCACTTACATCTGACAACCAATGTCAGAAGGGCTCTACAATCACATCTGATCATGTAGGAACCAATCCTACAGCCACATTTGAATGGCCCTCAGTCCCAGACTGAGCTTTCTTGGTAACTGACCAGGTGCCTCCATTCCAAGAATGGAATTCGACTTGTCATGGAACACTGGATTCTCTAACAACTTCACGCAACTCTGGTTGTCACAATGTATACAAGTAGCATCCATATAGAGATCAAATAAATAAGACAATAGCTTCCTTAGCCATACTGCCTCACAACTAGCTGAACAAGTTGTGACATACTCTGCTTCAGTTGTACTCAGTGCCACACAAGATTGCTTCCTGCTAAACCAAGAGATCACACCTGATCCCATACTGAATCAACACCTTGAATTTCTCTTCCTATTGATGGCACTACCTGCCCAATCTGAATCAACATAACCCTCCAGTTTAATCTTCTGATTTGCCTCATACTTGAGCCCATAATCAATTGTACCCCTCAGGTACCTCAGAATATGCTTTGCAGCAATCAAGTGAACATGTCTCGGATCTGTCAGGAATTGGCTTAAGTTGTTCACAGCAAAGCAAATGTTTGGTCTCATGTTCGTTAGGTACATCAAGGACCCAATCATCTGACGATACATCGTAGCATCAACTATCTTTGATGAAGCATCACTCAATAGCTTCAGGTTTGATTCCATAGGTGTGGTCATGGCCTTGCAGTCCAACATCCCAAACCTCTTCAGGATCTCTACTGCATACTTCCCTTGTCCGAGGGAGATTCCATCCACATTCTGCCACACCTCCATGCCTAGAAAAGAATGCATCTTACCCAAGTCCTTCATTTTGAACTCAACAGCAAGATTTCTCTTCATATAAGCAATCAACCCATCCATACCTGTTACAAACAGATCATCTACATACAGTAGGAGCATCACTGAGTTGCCATCTTCAACCTTGTAGTAAAGGTTGGAATCCGCTTTACTTTTGGTAAAGCCCAAACTGGATAGAAAGCTGTCAATTCTGTCGTACCATGTCTTGGGTTCCTGTTTCAAATCGTACAGGGATTTCTTCAATCTACACACATGTGACTACCTGTCATGTGTCTCAAACCTGAGTGGCTGCTCTACATACACTTCCTCTTCCACTACATCATTCAAGAAAGAAGTCTTAACATCCATTTGGTGTATCTTCCATTTCATCACTGCAACCATAGCAAGTACCGATCTGATGTAAGTGTATCCGGATACAAGTGCAAAGGTTTCTTCATAATCTATTCCTTCTTTCTATGAGAAGCCATGAGCCACAAATCTTGCCTTATATTTATTTATGCTACCATCTGCAGCATGCTTGATCTTGTAGATCCATTTGGAAGTTACAACTGACTTCCCTTCTGGTCTTGGGACAACATCCCAAACATCGTTCTTCATGATTGATTGATACTCCTCGATCATAGCATCCTTCCATTCTGTCGCTTCTTCATAATTGGAAGGTTCTTTATTGATAAAGTCACATAGTAAAGCTACATATCCGCAGCAGGATCTAGTTCTCTTTCTTTCTCTGTGATTCTCTTCTGGAGCCCCATATCTTTCTGCACCTTGGATAGATTCTCGTACCCAAGCAGGTTTCCTCTTGTGAGGATTCTTCTCTTGAGGTGGATCTACAGGTTCTTGTGGTTCTTCAAATTCTCGATCTTCTTCTTGAGTTTCTTCGTTCATGGTTGTGTCATGAATTCTGGGTGCTTCTGCTTCTTTAGATTCTTTAGCAGGTCTCTTTCTGGATTTGTTGTAAGATGTCTCTTCATCAAATGTTGCATCTTACTGATGTCGATCTTCTTGAATCCTGGGAAATATATTCTATAATCCTTTGAGCTTTCAGAGTATCCCTCAAATATACCCTTCTTTCCTGAAGGATCTAATTTTGTTCTCTTATCTTTTGGAATGTGTGTGTACACTGGACAGTTGAATATTCTGAGATGGTTGAATTTTGGTTTCTTGCTGGAAAAGACTTCTTCAGGTGTCTTGTTCTCGAGTACTCTATGTGGAGTACAGTTCTGTACATACACCGATGTTCTGGCAGTGACTTCCCATAGATGCATGGGAATATATTGATCATGAAGCATTGCTCTTGCAACTTCTATGATAGTTCTATTCTTCCTTTCTACAACCCCATTCTGTTTTGTATTATATGGAGTGGATAACTCCCTCTTAATCCCTAATTCTTTGCATAAGTATTTGAATTCATTTGATGTTAATTCTCTGCCATTATCTGATCGAAATGTCTTGATCTTCTTTTCTATGTGGTTCTCGATCAAGGCTTTGAATTCCTTAAACTTGCTGAAAACTTCATCTTTGTTCTTCATGAAGTAAATCCATGTCTTCCTAGAAAAGTCATCAATGAAGGAAACATAGTATACATACCCTCTTAGTGAACTTGATGACATTGGTCCACATACATCGGAGAGGATGATTTCCAAGATTCCTTTTGCTTTTCTCTCACTACTTGGAAATGTCTTCTTTGTATACTTTCCTTTCACACATCCTTTGCATACCCCTTCATGTTTTGCTTGAATTTCTGGAAGACCTTCAATAGCTTTGCTCGCAAGTGGTAGTGCTTTATAATGCACATCTTCAAGCCTTTTGTGCCAACGTTCATTTGGCTCTACTGAGTCATGGACCAAAGCTTGTTCTGGATGGCCCTTCAATTCGTATAATCCTCCTTCTTGTTCTCCAATTACTATTGCATCGTCAATAGTCTTTCCTCTTGACCGCATGAGGACTTGGCCATATACAAATGCAACCCTCATGTATTTTGTATCCAGTGCCGATATGGATAGAAGATTCTTCTTTAGTCCTGGTACAAACAAGACATCCTTCATTTTCATAGACTTTCCAGAGTCTAGCTTGTAGGAGGATTCACCACTACCTTTTATGGGATATTGGTAGTCATCCCCAAGTTCCACCTTATGGGGTGAACTATGTTCGAATAGTTTCTCAAAATATTCCTTGATACCTGTCATGTGTTTGGAATCCCCACTATCAATAAGCCAATATTTGCTTCCATGAATGACAGTTCCCGTGAGAGAGGAGATCAGAACATATTCTTCTTCACTTGAAAAGTCTTCACTTTCTTGTTTTACTTTCTTCCTGGGAGGATCATCATCCTCAGTAGTGTGAGCATGATTTCTTCTTTTGGATTTCTTCTTCTTCTTGGATCCATTCTTATTCATGGGAAAATTTCTAGCAAAGTGTTTTATTTCATCGCATGTAAAACATCTGAGTTTGGATGGATCCCTTCTTACATGATTATTTTTCTCATGAGAATGCTTACCTTGGTGATGATGATTTTCCCTTCTTCCTTCCCTGGAGTGTGCTGTGAGAGATTGATCTTCACTTCCCATCTTTTCTTCTCGAGCTGCTATTCGAGCTTCTTCTTGTGAACATTCTTCTCACAATCTACTGAACTTGACTAAATTCCTCCCAGCATAGATTCCTTGGATGAAAGAATCCCATGACCTAGGGAGACCATTCAAGGTTGTCATCACAAAATCTGCATTCTCCACTTATTCATCTACTGCTTCCGGTTGTTCTTTGATCTGAGAGACCCTTGTGAAGTATGATTGGATGGCCTCCTTATTCTGTATCTTTACACTCTTCAACTGGTTCCATAGAGTCATCTTTTGATTGATGTTCTTCCCTTCAAACAGTTTGGTTAGGGAATCAAGCATAGGTTTAGGTGTCTTGAGTTAGGACACCTATGGTATGAGGTGATCCTTTATTGAATCAGAAATAATCCTGTTTTCCATAACAAACATCTTCTTATGTAAGTCCTTAGCCTCATCTCCCTATGGAACTGTAACCTCCTCATGGATGTAGGAGTCCAACTCATTTTCTTCCAGAACCAGGGAGATCCTATACTTCCAGGCTAGGAAGTTATTTGCTCCTTCAATATTTTCATCAATCTTGGTATGATGAGACATCTTAACTGAGAACCTCAAATGGAAATACAAAATATTTAGATCTTACCAGGTCAAGATGTCGAATCTAGATTTGGAGCTGAAATTTTGCAGTGCTGGTTCAGGAGCAGATTAGGATTTTTCTTTTTCAGATTTTTGTCCAAACAAATGCTTTGATTTTGATCCCTAACTTCGATTTTGAGGAGGAGATCAATCCAAGCATCAACTCACTAAAAAATTCCACTTCTATGAAAATCCCTAATTTTCGGCAGTAGTGTCGGGTCCAAAACTAAAAAACCTCATAATTGGATTCTGCTTCGACAGAAAGATACGCCCTAAGGAGGAGAGTTGTTCCACCCTAATTTTGCTGAAAATATGTGGAGAGAGATCCACAAATTATCTCTGATACCATGTTATAATTTTAACATTAAGCTACACAATGTCTTCTTCTCAAGTTAGCTCTGATACCATGTTAGATTTTTAACATTAAGCTAGCATTATATTAGGATCTTTAACTGAGAGAATAACAAGCACAACAATAAAAAAAGAGACAATGAACATAGTGTTTTTCATTGGGGAAACCATAAACAGAGAAAACCCCGCAACTTCCTCAAAGATAGAATCAACACCAAAAGTAAAACCCAAAACAGTAAGATGATCTCCCAACAGTAGTAACCTTCTTTCTTCCTTGCCCCAGTGTCTTCCTCTTCCTTAGCTATGCGGTACAACTGAGTGTGAGTGAGTGTGTGATAAATAGAGAGGATAGCTTTCTATTTATACTAATTCCTGAATTGACTAAATCCAACTAGGGCCAACTTCACTAGGTGAGTCTAATAACCCTAGTGTCCTGAAACTGCGGGGACTTTAACCCTTAGACGATAGGAGGGTTACCCACCTTGACTTGACATGACTTGTTTACATTATAGAGACTCCTGATCGGAAAATTGGGGCATGACATGACTCAAGTACATTACAAATACATCCCGGAATAAACATCAGTTTACAATACATAAGAAATACAAGTGAATACATTCTGAAGTTACAATTACATCAACAAAATTGCAGTTATGGTAAACGAGTTTAGTTAATTAAGGGTTAAACTCCTTAATTTATGCAAATGGTTATTGCAAATAAACACTGATGGAGATGCACTAGTTTTGTTAAGTTACATTCAATTCACCTCAGTTACATTCAGTTCAACTCAGTTAACTAATTAGTTAGAGTTAGTTAATTAATGGAAGGCGCATATCTTCATGTGGAAGATAATTATGGAGTTCCAGATTGACACCAGATCAGTATGGGGTGCATGATTAAATATGGATCAGTTTTCTAAGTGTTAACAAGTTTTTTCTACATGCAACCATTCTATTTCTGTTGTAAAACCTAATTTGACTTGTTATTAAAGTGTTATGCACTTGGAAAGTTAGATACAATGTTTCATTCGATCTCCTCTCTCTAGTTCTCTCAGTGAAAGCAATCTGCTATTGTGTTGTAATCATTCTCTGCTACTAATCAATCATACTCAAAGATAGTTTGTTTGGGTTTTTATCCTCTGAATCAGTAGAGGGTTTTCCCATGGTATATCCTATGTTCTATGGTTTGATTTATGTCTTTGCATTATCGATGAGATTTATATGCACTGTTGTTATGGGTTAAATTTTTAAAGTTCAAGTTTCTTCATATTTTGCTCAATAACGAACATGGTATTAGAGCAAGGGTGTGTAAGAACTTATTTTTTGCAAGCAAATAAATCCTACGTGATCTTGAGAAGTATTGAGCAAAGATCTTGGAGCCATGGCATTGATCTCTATCCAACCGAAAGACCAATTCGAAGACACTTCCAAATTGAAGGCAAGAGTGTGAATCATTCTTGAGGAGAATGATCTAGATGTTTACTTGACCTCAGTGAGTGAGGAATCTTTATGCAGGGTGAATTAAAGAGAGAATCAAGATGCACAATTTCCATCACGTTTTAGGAGACAAATTTCATGAATAAATTTTGATCAATCCATGAGGAATCAGATAAAACGATTGAAACCCACTTCTGAAATGGGCCTATTTATCTTAAACGGGAGAATATTTCAAAAATACGCAACTGTGTGAGAGATACGATCAGGTATTTGAAGATGAAATTATTATAATTCATGTTATATCCATTTTCCCAAAGTGGACCAATTGATGGAACAACCCCAAGATTTGTAAGTTGGATATTGTCACTATTCAATGAATCTTGTGTATATTGAGAGCCTCATAGAGTTGATATATAATCCAAAGAAGAGGATGATTGTTGGAATAATTTTTTCTTTGAAAGAATAACATTCACTTCAGGTTGCATGGGATCCAGTTTCTCCATGCAGAGATTCGCTACTTCCTCCATGCACTAAAATTTGGAAAGATATCAAGAAAGCAAAGATCAAGAGGGAGCATGCAAAGCAATAAAAAGATAAGTACCCAATTTTTTTATTATATGCTATTTAGATCTATATGATTTTGAATGTTTTCATTACAGTCATATAGATGATGCATGATTGTTCATAAGATATGAATATATAGCATGCATGATAAAATATGAATATAGAGAAAGCATGATTATTTTATAAAATATGAATATAGAGCATGCATGATTATTAATATAAATGATGCATGATTATTTCTTAAAGATATGAATATAGAGTTGCATGCTTGTTTCATAAATATAGAGATGCATGATTGATTCATGAGATATGAATGTTGGGTTGCATTATTATTTAATTATCATATGCTTTTATAAAATCAGATTTTGTTTTATTACAATCTGTATTCCTGGACTTGGAATTTTCCTTAGCATATAAATTTTTGTTCCTATATTTATTGGAATGTTATCAATCTCATGAGTCCAAATTTTGCGAGATGGTATAAAGACTTATATAACACTTATGTAGGACTGAGATAATGCTGAAAACATCATTCATAAGACATGATATTTATGGCATCATGATTGTGTCACAAACTGTGAACATAAGACTACATGATTGGCTAGATAGAGGGCTTCATGCTTGCCTCATGAGATATGAAAATTGGGATGTATATTTCTTTCATAAAATGAATTTTCAGAATGATATAGGGATACATATCAGAACATAAGATTATAATGGGTTATGATAAATTGGTTGGTCAATACGTGTACATAACTAGGTAAATTCTTATCAGTGTATTGAAAGTATTTCATGTGAATAAAATTCAAGAGTATGAAATGGTTCTTACCATGAGAATAATTTGTTTGGTAGGGAAAATTAATATTCCCTTACCTACAAGTAAAGAAGGACATGAATGTGGAGTCATTCTGATGGCTGAGCCTGGAAGAGAACAGTTCGAGAGGTTCCTATGTCTCTTGGGAAGCAGACAGAATAGATGGATTAATTATATTCTGATAGATGTGAATACTCATGAAGATATTCTATCTTCAGTTGCCAAATTTCTGTGGTGGTGAGTTATTGATGTTGTTGTCGGAGAAACCACAGTATCGAAATCACCAAGTCGACGTTTCGAATCCATATCAGGATCCATCATTAGGACAAAGTCGAATGTGGAGTGAGTGAGAACCATTGTTAAATACTGGAACCGGGTAGAAAGTCTAAGGTCGTCCGCGGAGACTAGGGTTTGCTAGGTGAAAAATTTTAATTTTATTTAATTTCAAAGCGTGCGGAAAAATTATTCTCTCAACCTATTTTTCGGAAAAAAGAATTGTTTATGTTATTAAAAAAATTTACAAATGTTAAATTAAAATTTTTTTATTAAGGAGAAATGTTGATTTTAATTATTTTTAACCCTAAAGTTTTTAAATTGATTTTAAAACCCCACCGAATGCCCTAAAGTTTAAAAACCCTTTCAAAACGTAAAGTTTTAAATCTATTATTATTAATAAAAAAATTTAAAACCTTAATAATAAATTTAAAAACCTTAAAGTTTTTAAAAAAACCCAATAATAAATTTAAAAACCCTAAAGTTATTAAAGAAATTTAATTTTAATTATAGTTAAATTTTATTGAAAGGTTCTTTTAGCTTAATTTTAGGATTTTTAAAGGTTAACATGTTGATTTTAAATTATTTTTGAACCCCAAAATTTTTAAAATGATTTTAAAACCACCGAATGCCCTAAAGTTTAAAACCCTTTAAAACCCTAAAGTTTTGAATTTATTATTATTAATAACAATTTTTTATAAAAACCTTAATAATCATTTTATAAACCTAAAGTTTTTAAATTTATTATTATTAATAACAAATTTAAACACCCTCATAATAAATTTAAAAACCTTAAAGTTATTAAATTTGTTATTATTAATGAATTTTTTAAAATTTAATTATAATTAAATTTTATTGAAAGGTGATCTTTTAACTTAATTTTAGGATATAAGGAAGGGTTTAAAAGGTTGATTTCACTTTTACTTTAAAATTCTTAAAGTTTTTAAAGAATTTTAAAGGTTAAAATGTTGATTTTAAATTATTTTTAAACCCTAAAGTTTTTTAATTGATGCCCTAAAGTTTAAAAAACCCTTTGAAAACCCTAAAGTTTTAAATTTATTATTATTAATAACAATTTTAAAACCTTATTAATAAATCAAAAACCCTAAAGTTTTTAAATTTATTATTATTAATAACAAATCTAAAAACCCTAATAATAAATTTAAAATCCTAAAGTTATTAAATTTATTATTATTAATAACAAATTTTAATTCAATTTTCAATGCCTAATAATATGTATAAACTTAGGGAGAATTTTTAATTTCAATTATAATTAAATTTTTAATGAAATGTGATCTTTTAGATTAATTTTAGGATAAGGAAGGGTCTTGGGTGGCTTGGCTTTTCTCAATACTAATGCACATTCTTGTCTTATTGTTTCTTGATGAACAGTGTTCAAATTTTGGATGCTATCCTCAATGTTGCAGATAATGGATTCGACGGAAATGGTTCTAAGGGCTACGGCAAAGAAACAATCCCAAACTTAATCTAAAAGATCACATTTCGTTAAAAATTTAATTATATTTGAAATTAAAAATTCTCTCTAAGTTTAGACATATTAATAGGCATTAAAAATTGAATTAAAATTTGTTATTAATAATAATAAATTTAATAACTTCACGATTTTAAATTTATTATTAGGGTTTTTAGATTTGTTATTAATAATAATAAATTTAAAAACTTTAGAGTTTTTGATTTATTAATAAGGTTTTAAAATTGTTATTAATAATAATAAATTTAAAACTTTAGGGTTTTCAAAGGGTTTTTTAAACTTTAGGGCATCAATTAAAAAACTTTAGGGTTTAAAAATAATTTAAAATCAACATTTTAACCTTTAAAATTATTTAGAAACTTTAAGAATTTTAAAGTAAAAGTGAAATCAACATTTTAAACCCTTCCTTCTCCTAAAATTAAGTTAAAAGATCACCTTTCAATAAAATTTAATTATAATTAAATTTTAAAAAATTCGTTAATAATAATAAATTTAATAACTTTAAAGTTTTTAAATTTATTATGAGGATCTTTAAATTTGTTATTAATAATAATAAATTTAAAAACTTTAGGTTTTTAAAATTATTATTAAGGTTTTTATAAAAAAATGTTATTAATAATAATAAATTCAAAACTTTAGGGTTTTAAAGGGTTTTAAACTTTAGGGCATTAGGTGGTTTTAAAATCATTTTAAAAACTTTAGGGTTTAAAAATAATTTAAAATCAACATTTTAACCTTTAAAAATCCTAAAATTAAGCTAAAAGAACCTTTCAATAAAATTTAACTATAATTAAAATTAAATTTCTTTAATAACTTTAGGGTTTTTAAATTTATTATTGGGTTTTTTAAAAAACTTTAAGGTTTTTAAATTTTTTATTAAGGTTTTTAAAATTTTTATTAATAATAATAAATTTAAAACTTTAAGTTTTGAAAGGGTTTTTAAACTTTAGGGCATTCGGTGGGGTTTTAAAATCAATTTAAAAACTTTAGGGTTAAAAATAATTAAAATCAACATTTCTCCTTAATAAAAAAAATTTAATTTAACCTTTGTAAAATTTTTTAATAACATAAACAATTCCTTTTCCAAAAAATAGGTTGAGAGAATAATTTTTCCGCACACTTTGCAATTAAATAAAATTAAAAAATTTTACCTAGCAATCCCTAGTCTCCACGACCGACCTTAGAATTTCTACCCGGTTCCAATATTTAACAATGGTTCTCACTCTCTCCACATTCAACTTTGTCCTGACGATGGATCCTGATATGGATTCAAAATGTCGACCTGGTCATTTTGATACTGTGGTTTCTCCAACAACAACATCAATATTCTATCTTATTTGGATTCATGTGTCAAATAAAGAGCTCCATGTATAGATGAGCATAAGTCTCCGTTATGGAGGACCCATATTATGATTCTCACATTTACATGGTGAGAGGGATTTTCTAGTCTCACTAGCTCCTGGAGAACCAGTGTAACTAGTTGATGTACCCCCTGTAAAAAGGAGATATGCATTATGCTCATATTCAAAAGGAATATGAGAAATGTATTCAACAATATTGTTATGATTCTTATGATTAGTGGTGTGGCAGTCACCAAACAATTTTTTCCTCGGTTAATGAAAATGTGCAGTAAAAGAACCTAAAGAGTTTCAAGATAATGGACTACAAATCCATGGCCACACATATGAAGGTAAATATGAAATTTTATAATTCTTATTTCATATTTGGAGGATCTCAAGTCAATTGAGATGTATTTGGTTAGTCACAGGTTCCAATATTTGTTATGTGCTTTGCAGTTTGTACATAGACATGTACAAAGCATGTGTTGTGGTACCTACTTGGTACAAGTGTATGTAGACTCATATATGTCTTGATCAGTAAAAGAGAGTTTTAAATATATATGAAATATGACTAATATAGTGATCAAGGAATATCACATGTGTTTCTCTAGATAGAGCATGTTGAAAAGTAGTAAAGATTTTTAGATTTCTAGTCAATTATATTCGAGACATGGTACATATCCAAATATGAGCAGCATTTCCATCATTCTTATTAAGATTTTGTCCGGGACAAGATTGGTATAGTACATAATAAATCCTCTAGTTGAAGAGGGAGTATTGATGTGTCTTCATAGGCGATATCAGATAAAGTCCCCACCAGTTAGTCGTCGTACATGACTTAGGCAGCCGAGAGCTGTGATAGCTTGCGGAGAGAATCCACATGAGAAGAGACATGGTCAAAATTGAGACTATTTATAGTTTGGACTGTTAGAGAATAATTAAAACATCTCGAAGAGGTAGTTGGGGTGCTAAAAATATAAAGAGAAGGATCACTGAGAAAGTGATCATGAATTGAAGTACATCACAGAGAATGTCATGCTCACAAAGAACTTCTCCAGATAACAGAAGATTCAAGAAGTCAACAAATGTTGAAGAGTGAAAGAAAAGATAAGTATTTCTTCCTGCATGTTATTACACATTTGTTGTATAATCTTGTACGTGATGGATTTAAAAAATCCATGGTTTCTAGTTTAGAGAAACTTTATTCTGGATAGGATCGAGATGATGCTACTTTGTGTAATATGCTGGTTGGTCTTTGGCAGACCTGTTGTATTTTATGCTTACTACTAAGCATATGTTTGAGTACCTTTGAGGTACATTAGAATAGGCTCATTATTGTATTTGATACATGGCTAGCCTATCATTTGATTGTGATATCCATCTATTGTTTTAGCCTGAGATAAGCGATGTAATTGAGGACAGTACTACAAAATCTAAGTGTATTGTTGCTAGTAATACAAAAGAAAGATGTATATATGAGAGTACTAAAAATGAAAAATGTGTTTTATGGATAATACTACATACTGAGGAGTAGTGTAGCTTGGGAAGCTACCTACTGGGGTGAAAGACTTGAGCCTACAGTCATTAGGTGTTAATAGTCAATATTTCTCGAAAACCCTGTATGTGTTTTATGATAAAAAACATTCTAGATGAAGTTTTACTTCATTGAAGTCATGGTCATGATTTCCAGTACATAGGTATTGATGAGAAGATTGGAAATTTGTAACAAGCCTATATTTGTGATGAAGTTTAAACACTTATGAGATAATATTGGTATGGTAGAGAATGTCTCCCTTGCTGAGAGGGAGTGTTGATATTACAACACTGGGAGTCATTCTCCAGTCTTGTAATATCAAGACAATAGACTTGTGTAGTCCTACGAATATCCTCATATGATTGAGGTGGTGATGTTGTAAAGTCTTGTGAGTAATATCAAGATAGTAGGCTTGTGTAGTCCTATGAATATCCTCATATAATTGAGGTGTACAGTAGGGTTATGTAGTCCTACGAATATCCTCATATGATTGAGGTGGACAGTAGGCTTGTGTACTCCTACGAATATCCTGACACGATTGAGGTTGACAGTAGGCTTTTGTAGTCCTACGAATATCCTCATATGATTGAGGTGGACAGTAGGATTGTGTAGTCCTACGAATATCCTCATGTTGTGAGATGGTGGAATTTAGTATGTAAAGTAGATATACTATGTGATGTATGGCTATTCATGGTCAACAGGTGCTACAATTATACTTTAGGGATTACCTACCCCTAGAGTGATTTACTTTAGCATATGATTATATGACCTGGGGCAGTACATATGATCATAGGTTTGGAAACAATCTTATGAGTATGATAGGATTAATTAATGAAAACACACATGGACCATGCAGAGATATTTAATATAAGAATAGAGAGAGAGAGATAATTTCAATTGCAGTTACGGTAAACGAGTTCAGTTAATTAATGGTTCAACTCCTTAATTTATGCAAATGGTTATTGGAAATAAACACTGATGGAGATGCACTAGTTCTGTTCAATTCTATTCAGTTACATTTAGTTATGTTCAATTACATTTAGTTATGTTCAGTTACATTCAATTCACCTCAGTTGCATTCAGTTCAACTCAACTACATTCAGTTCAAATCAGTTAACTACTCAGTTAGAGTTAGTTAACTAATGGAAAGTGCATATCTTTATGTGGAAGATAATTATGGAGTGCCAAATTGACACTAGATCAGTATGGGGTGCATGATTAAATATGGATCAGTGTTCTGAGTGTTAACAAGTTGTTGCTACATGCAACGATTCTATTTTTGTTGTAAAACCTAATTTGACTTGTTATTAAAGTGCTATGCACTTGGCAAGTTAGATACAGTGTTTCATTAGATCTCCTCCCTCTGGCGCTCTTGGTGAAAGAAATATGCTATTGTGTTGTAATCATTCTCTTATACTAATCAATCATACTCAAAGATCGTTTGTTGGGTTTTTTACCCTTTGAATTAGTAGAGGGTTTTCCCAGGGTATATCCCGTGTTCTATGGTTTGATTTCTGTCTTTGGATTATTGATGAGATTTATATGCACCGTTATTATGGGTTAAAGTTTCAAAGTTCAAGTTTCTTCATATTTTTCTCAATAACTAACAGAAAGGCATACCAATACTATAGTGGATTCAACAGCCAAATCTCACTGCTTCAAATTCATCTATTGTTTGGAGAGGGTTTATGCAAGTAGTTTCCCTACAGAGAAAACCGCTCAGCTAATGTGTTAGAAATGGGATTCAAATTTTTAATTCCATTGACCCATTCATCAGTATTTTCACATTCTTATAAATTATCTAGCTCCCTTATCTCACAACTCCATAATAAAAACAATTTTTTTAGCTCAGATTATAAGAATTGGATGTGATGATTTTGATACTAATTATTGGTATCTTCTATATGAACGGAGGATATCTAAGGAATTTCATGCAGAATGGAATGATTATATAATGAATTTGAAATAAGCAGGCATAGTCTTATCAGACTCCCTTGTTTGGGATTGGAATGAGGTGAATGGAAGACTCACTATAAAAAGCACATTTGAGGTCGATGTGGCATGTGAAGTGTATTCCCATGCAAATAGATGGTATCTAAAACTACGGAAGAGGAGGATCTCGTTTCAGATAAAGTGGTTCATCTAGCTATGCATGCAAAATAAGATTCTCTCATGGGGCAGTTTGCAGAAATAGGGCTTGTGGGACCAGATGTATGTATTCCGTGTTATTTGAAGGCTGAAAGCATTACTCATATTTTTTTCCATTGCAGGTTCTTCGAGGAAATTTGGGTGGAATTAATAGTAATACTTTCTCTTAGGGAGGTTTAGGATGAGAAAAACATGCAGGATTGTTTATTTATATGGTTTCACTCTAAGGTAAAATTTAAAATTTTACATTTGTTCATCATCCGGGACATCTGGAAATATAGAAATAGTTGTATTTTTTAGAATGATAGACCTTTTGCAACTCTTGTTAGCATTCAATTCCTTCAGGATACCTACACTTTTATGAACATAAGAGGAATGTAAGAACAAGAATACTCATTCCTCCAAATACATGTCATGATCTCTCGGTACGATATTTTGATGGAGAAGCTAAGGACATGCTCTGTGGGGCAGGGATGGTTTTGTATATCAAGAAGGATCATCGTATTTGTCTCAAAATGGTCGTGGGCATGGGAAGCAATATTATGGTAGAGTTCTTGGCATGGTGGGGACTTTATGGTTCACTTGGAAAAGAGGGGTGTTGAGAGAAAAAGTATTTGGTGAATCAAATCTTGTTATTGACTGGGTTAATAGGCTTGTTGAGATGCAGAATATGCAATTAATTCATTTATTGAATAAGATCCATCACTTGATCAATCATTTCACCAAGATTTACTTTATGCATATATACACCAAACTAAATATGCAGGCAGATGTGCTCTCAAAGGGCGTTATTGGTCAAATTAACAAGCATTTATACTTTCAGGAAAACACCTTCTCTCAGCTGATAGACTCAGGTTTTGTATTAGTTTTTTAGGGGCATAGTTTGGGAGCTTTGATCAATGTTGGGTTTATGTTTTGTTCATGTACTGCACCTTACTTTTTTTCCTAGAATTATCATGCACAAAAGATTGATGTAATATGTTTTCTGATATTTGATGAATGTCACAGAGAATGTTAGGGTAGAAGGGCTATTTATGGTCTTTATTTGGATGAAAGGAATTATTATGAATAGAACATTTATAACTTTGATTTCATAAAGAATAACAAGATACCTATTTTTCTTGAAAAAAAGAAAAATAATTAATATAATAAATTATTAGGATAAAGAAAAGTTCAATATTATCATAACAATGTTTAAACTCAATTTTGAAACAAACTTAATTTAATTTAGAAAAAAATATTTTAATTAGTTATATTGTTATTATTTAAAAAATGAGAACATATTTAATCAAATTGATTAAAAATTAATGACATTAACTAAAAAAACTCATATACAACTATGAAAAATATCCTTACCCAATATAAAAAGAAAAACTCTCAACGAGTATCAAATATCCATAACTTCATGGATTACATCCATTTATCTCACTAATGGTAAATATGTTCCTCCATAATGGTTAAAATAGTTGGGTAACAATTTTTTGAAAAGTTTTATGTATATTTAAAAAAATAGATGGTAAATATATTCCTCCATGATAGTCAAAATGGTTAGATAACAACTTTTTGAAAAGTTTTATTTATATTTTAAATAATTTATGATGAGTAAGTTTGATTTGTTACCATATTTGAGGGATAAGACCGTATGCAATTCGCTCGTTAAATTTCACTTTACTTAGTGGTCATCCAAAATTTAACCAACTTTAAAAATTGGATTAGGGATTTATGGAATCCGTCTATTTTTAAATAAATATAATTCATTAAAAAATCATGTACAAACATCAAAATATCTTCAATAGAAAAAAAAACTAAAAACACTTACTAATTATAAAATAGTCCTAACTTAGTATAGATGGAACCCATTTATTTCACTACACGGGAAATTAGATCTTCCATCATGATGGACTGCAAGACCCTAAGCAATTTACTCATCAAATTCCACTCTACTTAGTGGTCATAAAAAATTTAACTAATTTTAGAGATTAATCCATTATTTCAGTTTCTATAGAATCTATGAAATTCGTTTAGCATCAAATAAATATAACTTATTAAAAAAATTCTCTATAAGCATCAAAATATCCCTAACAAGTAAAGAAAAAAAAACCAAAAAACACTCATCAAGTATTAAAATATCCTAATGGCACCCATTTATTTCACTCATCAATTATTAAAATATCCTTAACTTGATATGAATGGCACCCATTTATTTCACTAGATAATAAATTAGTTTATATAAGCGCCATTTATTTCACTAGATGATAAATTAGTTGATGGTTAGTGGAAAGGTTGGACTTTCAAATACAACCTAGGTGTCAAATTTAATTTATGATCATTCAATTTGATTCGTTAAAAAAACCACTACCACTACAAGTATCCATAACTATTAAAAAAAAACTAATAGTAATGGCACCGATTTATATTATTGGATGGTAAATTAGTTAAATCAAACTTAAGTGTCTTGGAGTTACGGTCATGGTCATACTTCACACTCAAATTGACTAGGTTATGGGCAATATTCACCTTTTTATTCGCAATATTCCACCATTATTAGTAGTAATAGAAAACTAACTAATTTTAGAAACTAATCCACTGTTTCCAAATGTATAGAAGTGATATGTTCTCAAATTTGGAAATGTCTTGGGGAAACTTTGTTAGCATAGGGGGGAATTAGTTTTGTGGTGTTAATATCATTAACGAGCTTGGTTAAATATGGGAGACTCAACACAATCTTCTATGGAAGGTTAGAGGTTCACATTGAATTATTTTTGAGTTATTTTTGGCCATATTGGATGTCAAAACAGTAGACGGGTTTTATGAAGTCTTACTAGAAGATGAACTAGATGAAGATTCCCATTAAATATAACCCATTTCTCTTACCATAAACATAAATTCCATTAAATATAACTGATTTATATTACAATAAACATCAAGTGTGAGTGATAGAGTTCCTCTCACATTTGAGGTGTGTGATAAAGTAAAAAAACCTCTACAAGTATTAAAAATCCTCTAGAAGTATAAAAAAAATCTCTACAACTGGGTTTACGTCTCTCGTAGGGTTGCGTGATAGGCTATTTGTTAGCGGTTATGCGTAGGATACCTATGATGAGGTTTTCTATATGTTCATTCCTTCACCGATAGGGAGTGAAGCACAAGCGTAGGGGGGAAACCATGGAAAGTAAGATTCCATCGAGAAACCCCAAAACTTTCATGTGAACTATGTTGATTCTCATATTGAGTTTGTTGTTACTATTGAGATTTAATGTTGAAATCAGAGTTCTATCACATGGGATTCATGTAAGAAATAATCAATGAGTTTCACATTTTATTTATTGAGGGTTTGAGTAGGCTCATAAACCATGCCAAGGAAGAGCGGAAGATCAAAGGTATTAAAATCTCTCGTTCATTGTCAATTACTCATCTTTTTGTTAATGATGTACTCTTGTTAGGGTTGGCTAATGGTGAGGAATGGAAACAATATCACAACTTTATTGAGGTCTTCCGTAAAGCAACAAGGATGATGATCAACAAGCAGAAGTCGATCTTCTTGCATAATAACCCTAATGTGGGGATATGCAAGTAGATTAAACAACTCTTTCCATTATCAATTATGGGTCTAGACTAAGGTTTTAAGTATCTTGGATACCATTTGAATACAAATTTCTACATTGTAGAGGACTAGAACTCGTTACTTCAGAAGGTGGGCAGAAGGATCAAGCACTAGACATTCGATTGGCCATCACTTTGGGGTAGACTAGTATTGGTGAACTTTGCCCTATAGAGCCTTCCATTATAATGGTTTTCCCTTTTCTTGGTTCTTGCATTAGTGATGAGTAGCATTAGACAAAATTTTCATAAGTTCATGTGGTCGAGTTTCTTGCATAAATCCAAGTTCCACTTGGCTTCATTGGAAAGCTTATCCCTTCCTAAGATTTGTGGTGGTTGGGGCATTAAGAGGTTGGATTGGTTTAGTAAAGCCTTGCATGCGAAGAACCTCTGGAGATTTTTGTTTGAGTTTGGGTTGTTGATAAATACCATTAATTCAAGATATTTGAAAGGCATTCTAGTGGTAAAGTGGATTCGACAACCAAAGTCCATTGTTTCAAATTCATCCATTGTTTGGAGAGGATTTATGCAAGTATTTCCTCGACTAGAAAAATGGCTCGGTTGGTGTGTTGGAAATGGGATTCAATTTTTTATTGGCATCGACCCAGTCATCAATATTTCACAGTCTTATAAATTATCTATCTCCCTTATCTCACAACTTCATAATAAAAACGTTTTTGTTCTAGCTCTGATTAAAAGAATTGGTTATGATGATTTTGATACGAATTATTGGTATCTTCCAAATGAACTGGGGATATCTCAGGAAGTTCATGGAGAATGGAACCATTATATGATGACTTTGAAACAAGTAGTAATAGTATTATTAGAGAAAGGAGACTCCTTTTCTTCAGATTGGAATGAGGTGAATGGAAGACTCACAACAAAAACTGCATATAAGACCATTGTGGCATGAGAATGGTATTCCCATGCAAATACATGGTATTTGAAACTATGGAAGTGGAGGGTCCCACTTAATTTAAAGTGTTTCATGTAGCTATATATGCGCAACAATAGTCTCTCATGGTACAATTTGCAGAAATAATGCTTTTTGGGATTGGGTTTATGTATTATGTGTTATTTGGAGGCTAACATTGTTCCTCATATTTTCTTCCATTACAGGTTCTTCAAGCAAATTTGAGTGGAATTAACATTAAAACTTTCTCTTGGGGCATCTTGGGACGAGAATAACCTATAGGATTGTTTGTTTGTATTGCTTCACTCAAACGTAAAATTTAAAAATTTACCTCTGTTCATCCTCTCGGAGGTCTAGAAATCTAGAAATCATTCTATTTTTAAGAATGTTAGAAATTCTACGACTGTTGTTAGAATTCAATTCCTTAAGGATATATCTAATTTTGTTGAACATAAGCAGAGTGTAAGAATGATAATACTCATTCCTCCAAATACATGTGATGACCTTTCAGTAGGATATTTTGATGGAGTAGCTAAGGACGAGCTCTATGGGTCGCGGATGATTCTATAGATCAAGAAGGATCAATAGGTTTGTCTCATAATGGTGGTGGGTGTGGGAAGTAATACTAGGGAAGAGTACTTGGCATGTTGGGGCCTTTTATGGTTTGCTCGAAAAATCAGGACTTTGAGAGAAAAAGTATTTTGTGAATCAACTAGTGTCATTGACTAGGTTAATGGGTTTGTTGAGATGAAAAATATGCAACTAACACATTGGTTGAATAAGCTTCAACACTTGATCGATGATTTCACCAAGATTTCCTTTATGCATGTAAACATGGAACTGAATATGCAGGAGGACATGCTCTCAAAGGTGGCTATTGTTCAAATTGATAGGAACTCATACTTTGAGTTATAATACATCTCCTCTCAGTTGGTAGACTAGGGTTTTGTATCATATTTTTAGGGGCATAATTTGGGATCTTTGATTAGTGTTAGGTTTAACTTTTGTTGATGTACTGCACCTCACCTTTTTTTTTTGTAGAGTTACCATGCACATAGAACTGATGCAATATTATGAATGCCACCCAAAATATTAGGGTAGAAGAACTATTTAAGGTCTTTGTTTGGCCAAAAGGAATTCTTATGACTCTGGCATTTATAACTTTGATTTCATAAGGAATAACAAGTTACAACCTTTTTTTTGAAAAAAAAAATTGATATATTATGTAATTAGGATAGAAAAGGTTTAATATTCTTATAATAATGTTTAAACTAAATTTTAAATAGACTTAATTTAATTTTAAAAACATATTTTAATTAATTATATTGATAGTATTTAAAAGTGAAAAAATAAAAAAACAATGACATTGAATGTGTCTAGATGTTTGTGATATAAAAATATAAGTCTCAAAACCCAAAAAGAGTTGTTTCTTCCTATACAACAATGAAAATATCCTAAACAAGCATAAAAAGAAAAACCCTCAACCAATATCCATAACTTAATGGATTGCATCCATTTATCTCACTAGATTGAAAATATGTTCCTCCATCATGATGGTTAAAATGGCTGGATAGAAAATTTTGGAAAAGTTTTATGTATATTTTAAATAACTTATGATATAAAAATTGGATCCGCTATTTTGGGATCTATGGAATCTGTGTTTATTAACAAATAAATATAACCAATTAATAATGATGACACCCATTTACTTCACTAGATGGTAAATTACTTCTTAAGTTATGATGGGCTTCAAGAGTGTAAGTAATTTGCTCGTCAAATTTCATTCTACTTAGTGATCATCCAAAATTTAAATAATTTTAGAAATTAGATTCATTATTTCAGAATTTAGGAAATTAGACTAGTATCAAATAAATATAATTAGTTAAAAAAAATCTTCCAAAAAAAATTCCTAAAAAGTTAAGAACAAAACCGAAAAAAACGCACTCATCAATTATCAAAATTTCCCTAACTTAATACGAATAACACTCATTTATTTCACCAGATGATAAATTAATTGATGGTTAGTGGAAAGATTGGAATTTCAAATACAACTTACGTGTCAAATTTAACTTATGACCATCAAATTTGACCCATTAAAAACATCCACCACAATTATCCATAACTATTAAAAAAAACCTCAAACAAGTATCAAAACACCCTTTGACTATACTGACACCAATTTATTTGAATGGTAAATTATTTCTCCCATCATTAAAATAATAATAATAATAAAAAAAAAATTAAGGTCACCACCAAGCCAGCTACCAATTTGGTGTATGAGACCCCCTTACTTGATGGACAAGTAACTGCTAAATTTTACATAGGTGTACATACACTACCTGCTCTGGATTGGAGTTGGCTAATCTAGAGACCATTTGCACCTAAAATACAGGGAGCTTTTTGGCCAAAATCTAACTGAAATTGCATGAACTTGGTGCCCAAAGAGTAGAAATTGTTCAAAGGGTATTTTCAATGATTGGAATTGCATGAACTTGGTGCCCCAAGAGTAATAAAGGGCCCTAAATCCATTTGTGCAATACAAATTACAATTTAAATAATGTTTCTAGATTCCAACCAAACTTACCTGAAAAGGTGCAAATGGTCTAGAGATTAGCCAACTCCCTCTACCTCCTAAGAAGAAACACATGCTCTTAACCAAACCCACTCATGTTGTACCAGAGCGGAATTTGAAATCAAACTTAAGAGTCTAATTTTACTTGTGATCACAAATTAGACTTGCGTCATGATCTCACTTGACAAGCAAATTGACCACATTATGGGAAATATTCCACCATTTACTGGCAATATTCTACCCTTGGTTAGTAGTCATAAAAAAACCTAAATAATTTTAAACTAATCTTGTATTTCCAAATTTAGGGAAGTGGTATGTTGTCCCATAAATATAACCTATTTCTCTTTCTTTAAACATAAGTGTGAGTGATAGAGTTCCTCTCAAGTGTGAGTGATAAAGTTTCTCAAGCATCTGAGTAAAGCTTGATGTGCATATTTTGGTTCACCTTGTGAACTGAAATCCTATTCCGAGTCTCATCTTCATTCTCCACCTTAACATCAGTAACAGTGTCAGATGGTAGTGGATCGTGGTGTGGAATATGGAGCTTCTTCTAGGTCTTCCAATGGATTTAGGTCGACAGTTTCTACTAAGTGTACATTACAAATCCCTCCACAGCCTCACATCCATTTGCAGAAGCTGGGAGGCCACAGTGAACAGCCCCCAGTTCTATCAAGACAGAAAAGAGCTTAGGAATTCTCAGCCATTGATATGTTTGTTCAAACTCCGTGAACATGTACAATATGTGGTTACTATGTACAATTTGTGGTTATTATCTTCTTGCTCATAAAGAGAAGGATTGGAATGCAAAGTGGATTTTACTAGTTCACCCTTCTCATTATCCATTCCTAAAACTTCCATGAAATTATCCATAAAATCAAGTTTCTGTGTTTGATTAGAAACTGATAATCTTTGTTTCAGAAAATCAAATGAGGAAAAACACAATGGAAAACAACTACTTTCTTCCTGTTGATTGTAATCTTCATAAAAAGAAGGTTTGGAATGCAAAATAGACTTTAGTTGTTTATCCTTCTCATCTTACACTAGTAGAGAAGGCTGTGTATGTTCATGTAAATCTTCAGGTGAAATTCAAGTTTGAAAAACACACAACGGTTTGTCTTCAACCATTAGCTCCAAATATGATTCCTCTTTTCATTCAAACTGCAAAGGAAATTTAGGAATTATCTGATTCCTTGGAGGTGGAAGGATTCTTCTAAAATTCTAGTTCATATTTTGTTTCTCTTGATTTTATATGGGAGGTTGGCCATGGTCCATAGTGGGTATCTCCATCAACTTTTCCATAGTTTCCATCATCATGTCCATCCTGGCCCCTTGTGAATTAGAGGAAGAAGGTTGTGTGGGATATTTATCCTTTCTTATTTCTCCCTCTTCTCTCATTTTCTCTCTAGCACTAGTTAGGTTTATTTCTACCTCTATGGAATCATTCATGATATCATCCAGGGAGGTTGATTTTCTTTCACTCAACCATATGTTAAACTCACTAGCAAAGGCTTCAACATATTGGAGTTGGGAATAACCAGGGGGAGGATTGAACTGGGAAGGGATGGCATGATATAATTTCATAAAACTGTCAAAAAAATATTGGTCATATTGACTTTCCCTCCTCTTCATGGAATGGCATTGGGACAAACACTTCCTAGGGTCTTCGTTTTCTTCCCATTTGTTCTTGAAAGAATCCTCAAAATCTTGATAGCTCATAATGGAGTTGTTTGGAAGACTTGTGAACCACTTTCTTGCTTCTCCAACATGACTTTGGGAAAAAAGTCTCACCTTAACATCCTGATGGTCTACTTCTTCTAGGTTTGTCCAGTCTAAAATCCATCTCAAGTGTTCCTCAGTTGAATACCTCCTCTTCCCATTAAATCATTTGAGTTTTTTGGCATACCCCTAAGGGAGGTCATGAAGAGAAACAAGGAGAAGTATAGGCGGGGACCTTTTATCCTTTGTTGGTATTATAATAGGGTTTCCAAGAGGAATTGAGGCTAGTGTGATAGAGAGAATCAATCTGCTATGAGTAACTGCAAAGCTATCAAGGACTGTAAAACTAAAGGATGAAGGCTACTTAAGCTCCAAAGTGGTGGGAAATAAGGATATGGCAACAGAATATTATGTGGCAGTGGAGTTCAATGAGGTTAATTTAGAGGGAAATAGGGGGCACTCTTGATCAGACGAGGGTTGGAGATCCCTACCTAGAGACTCAGAAAAGGATGGAGTATCAACTGTAGGATCATGATTTTTATGGGGATGGTCATTGTTCTTATGTGGCTCAACTAAACAATACTGGTCAAAATCATATGTACAATATGAAGAGATTATTTTAGTTTTTAGAGAAGGATATATAGGGTAAATCCATGGCCTTGTTTTGACTACAATAAACAATGGAAATCTGTTTTGACCATCCTAGGAAAGGATAGGAAAATATTTACTAGAAAGGATAGGATATCTTGGAAAAGATCCCCACTTGAGTACCTTATTTTTTCACCATGCCTTTACATGTATTTGTAGTGAGCTCATTTCCCCAATAGAATCGCCATAGAAAATTCTGAAGACTAGATTCTTTGAAGGTGGAGTCACCAAGTGAAAGATGCACAACCTTCTTAATGTTTGATCATTGTTCACCATCAACAGTTAAACCTGAAACTCTTTGCAGCTTCTTGACCACCATTATTCGCAATGGAGTCCTCTTCAAAAATATTTTATTGGAGTCACCAGAGCATATATAACCAACATGTGTCTAGGACCGGATGCTCAACCAAGTCGTAGAAATAACGATGCCGTTCCTCTAAGGAAACAATAGTGATTATTCCCCAACAATGACACCAAGATGTTATCACCCAATAAATTTCCTATGGTTGTTGTAGAAGATCATCGGGGTAACCATTTAAAACCAATATTTAGACTATATTATAGCCTATATAGTCATAGATGGCTCTCTCTATGTCACAAACTCATTCACATAAACATATAGCTTTAAGAAAGTGATCAGAAGACTATATATATGATAAGAATAGGATATTTGTAAATTTCAATATGGTAAGACAGACAAAAAAGAAGTATCATTGGGCAATTGAGTCATAACCTTAATCATTCAAGGGTTTTACATCGATAATGAGTGGTGATTTTCCTTTATAATCTGAGGAAAAATGGGTGTCACATTCAGTCAAATATATTCATGTGGTTGTAGGAGAAAGGAGAAAGTGCCCAGTGAAGCTAGAGGCACCTATCTATTGATGAATCTCTTGCACCAACTTTAGCAGGACCAACAATAAAGGCTAATAACTAAAACAGATCACCTAACAGAGGGTGAATTCTATTACAGTCATCATAAACACATCACAAATGCAATATCTGATGTAAGGAGCGCTTAATAAAACGAATTCCTCACATACAACATGAAAGCATTAGCAGAATCTTACACAAATGAAAATGATGCAAACAGGAAACACAAACTCAACATGGAACACCATGATGAATCTCAGAAATGCATAAGAATATTTCTCATTAACACTTCCAAGAAAGTTGCAGAGATACAATCCAAGAAGAAAAGTATTCTGAATGAAAGTTCCAACATGTTCTTCCTCCATTGAGGTTACATTTATAGTCTCATGGGATGTTGAGACCAACCTCGAAACAGAGCCGAATTCAATTACAAAAATTGGGAATCAATCCCATATCATTATTGCAAATCCTAAGAACTTTTGGGTGGCACATTTACCACGATTTGAACACAAATCAAGAAATATGGAATATCGAACATGCTTGGTTAAAATAGAAATGCGATGTCTAGGACGCACACTCACTTGACTGAAAACGATGGTTCAGGGAACCTCCAATGGTTTTATGCTAACTCAGCCTGACTTGTTCCTTTACTGACTGTCCCCTAATGTCCATCATTCTTGAGCATGTAGAACATACTTTGTACTTCCAAACTTCTCGACCAATTTCCACTAATCCATGGTACGTAATTCCAAAGTGGATGTTTCCTTCGATAGCACCTGCATTTCCATGTGATCCCTGTATGAAAAATCTGGTAGCCATGCACATGTGGCCTTGAAATTGAACACTATCTCGAAATAATCTGCTAGCTTATCAACAATTTCCTTTCCTGATAGAGACTTCTGCATATTTGTGAATTTGGAATGGTCTAACTTGCATTGAATCAAGAGGTCATAGTATTCTTTTTGTGACCACATGCCACCCTTTTCCTTCCAAAAGAATGGAAATCCCATTTTTACCAAAGGTTCAAAAATTTTGACAAACACTTTGATCGCATGCACTATGATATCAATCTTAGCCTCAACAGTTTCTAAATGATGGTATTGATTTACCACCTTCCTGGCCCAAGTGATGACAGAAATTTTGCCCCTTATGCCAACCTTTCTCATGTCCTCTTCTATTATCCCATTTAGAAACTCTATATCACTTTTAGCATAATCAACAGGTTCCTTATTTAGCCTCTCTTTGACTACTTCAACACTTTTTTTCGATTCCTGTATAACGCTTTCTTTCTCTAGAATGTAATCCAAGTAGGGACTCAACTTGGTGGCCTCTAATATGAAAGAATCCCATATTATGTGATTCACCCCCTATACTATTGATTTCCCTGTGACCTACGATATCAACTTCTCATTCTTCACTTGCAATTCAACACATTTCACCTCCCAGTCCTTTATTTCACGTTCTCTCTCCACTGCCAAGCCCTATAGGTTCTTGTTCTGGTGCTTCAACCCTGTCAGCTCCAACTCCTTCAGAATTACCTGTTCTAGGGCTTGAACAATGGAGAACTCACCAGGTTTAGTGATGGGAGGGGTGAATTCCTTTTCAAGTTCTTTCTCTTTCTCTTGTAATTCCTGTTCCTGCTCAATATTGGACCTATATCTATTTGTTGATCCTTTAGGTGTCTGGGAAAATTCATATTCTAGAACCTCAAAGGTAGGTCCTTTGACCTTTACTTGCTTCTTATTACCTTTCCCACCACCTACCTGTACCACCTTCCCTACATCATCCAACTTCTATTTCTTTGGTGTGTTGAATATCTCCTCTTCCTCTATATCCATGACTTCCAAGAAGTCCCTCTTGTTGGAATGTTCAGAGACACTAACCAAAGGTGTAACCTTTTCTGATACTGGGCCCAATATTGAAGCGCCAGGTGGAGGTGGTTTGTTTCCATGTATTAGAGAGGTGAGGTCCTCCTACATACCATCATCTCCTTGCTTCTTCTGGGGGTAGTCTGACCAATTTGCAGCCTCAAGAAGGCATGCCACCTCATGGTGCTCAAAGGGATTATTTTTTTTGGCTTTCCTTTTTCTTGATATGATGTGATGGGAATCGTAATTCATTCCAGCCTCAGTAGGGAATCCCATCCCTCTTATCGTACTTCATATCAATGGGAGAGAAGCCTTGTTTTTTATTATGAATGGGATTATCGCCCAAGGAAATTTAATCTCTAGAGGCTTCCTGAAACTCGAGAAGTGTTCATTTTTCACTATCATCCTTTGTCTGATCAACTCTAAAGTGAACACCCCGAGTGTCAAAAAGGTAGGAAGTCTGTAAGGTTTGTGGAAAAATCCATATAGCCTGATCACTATACCTTGTTCTGACAAGAACCAATCTCCAATCCTCTTATTAGGCGAGGATTTCAGGGTTTCCTTCATCTCAGGTAACACCCTATGCACCTATTTCTGGAAGAAGGAACCATATACTCCTGTCATAAAAAAATTCATGAATTTGGTGTAATCGTTATTGATTTCCTCTGTGATCACCATTTCCCAAAGCTAGAGGTTCTATTCATTAAAAGACAAAAACATTCTCAACAAGTAGGACTAAAATATTAAGGTTTTGGTCCTAGGGAAATGCACTAGCTGAGAGTGAATGTTCTCAGCTAGGAACTCGTCAAACTTGAGGCAAGAAACTTGGACTGACTGGCTGGGATCCTCTGAGTCGACCGCGAAGGTGCTCAGGGTGAACAGTAAACTCATTATGGACTCTATGATGTATCTTTCGGTATCCATCCCCAAAAACTAACTCAGGAGGGTTGTGACACAATGTGTTTCCTAATTGAAATCATCGACATCTAAAGGTTAAGGGTAATTTTTTAGCTAGGTATCAGGTTTGAAATAAGCCTTAAAGAATTCCTCTTTCTTTTCCATGGCTGCCTCTCTAAAACAATGGAAAATACTTTCTTCATTGTGCTCTTTATATTTATCATTGAACTCTCCAGGAATGGAGAATGTGTTTTTTATGATGAGGGGGCTGACTGGGAAAAGCATTTTAGACCTAGAGGCGTCGATGATTACCTTCTCAGAAGTAGAGTAACTAGCGGCGCACCAATCGATGAACTCAAGGAAATTTATGGTTTGGTCAATGGAGAAAAGGTATAATAATGACCTAAAGACACCGTGTACATCAGTTCCCTAGTCCCTAAGTATCATCAGTTTGTTTTTTACAATTTCTATGGGTCCATTCAGTAGGATGGTGTCAAAAATATCAAAATCCTTGTCCTCAAAAAATTCTTCGATTTTCTCGTATTCTAGGTTCTGTTCAGCTAACCCTTCTACCTCATCCATATTATATACTTTGTGTAATGGAGAAACGTGGCCTACCTGGTCCTTTGACAAGTGGGATGATGGGGTTTTTTTCTAGCTAGTCGCTTTCTGCACAGTCCTACTCTCACTATCCAATGCATAGAATCATAAAAGTGACCTAAACTTATGTGCATGCATTTTATTATATTATTCTCCTCTGATAAATCGCTTGCACCTTCTTTGGCAGGAACATCTCTCATCCATTCATCCATCCCTCCTTCATCTTGGACAGTTTATCCCACTTCCCTTTACTCTCTCAGTTTTTTCTCTGTTATATTACACTCCTTATTTTCCTTGCAACTTTCCTCACCAGAAAATGTTTCCACCGTCGATCTTAATGTATCTTCATCATGGCCATCGGATCACACAGCTCCCACCATATTTCACTAAACCTGGATGTTCTTATCTATCGTGCACCTTGCATCGGAGAAATCCATCATTGTCATCGATCTAAAATCTGGATTTGATCTTGACCATTGAAACCTGTGGCCCCTAACGAATTATGTTGATCCGAGGGAAAGGTTATCTGTGTGCATGTTGCGGGAGCAGAATTAACCTCCACCACAAATCATGAGAGGGCGTATATATGGGATGTTGAAACTTGCGCCCCATAGAAAATTCTGTCCATTTAAAAAAGTTGATCACAGCATACAAGTTGGCCCTAGGGAATTAATCTATGTCGTGGATCTGAGGCCAAGGTAATATAGGTTGTTGAAACTTGTGGCCTCTACCCGATTCTACGGAGTCAGAGATTTCATTTTCTCCATGCAAGCTCCATCGGAGGAACTTGGGATGATCGTCGATCTGCCTCCATCCTTTGATCCAACGGTTGATCCTTCCTGTCGTTTAACACCATTCTGCATTTACCAAAAATATTTATACCAAGCATTTTCCCTTTGCGGAATTGTTTGTGACCGTTGATCCTGATCCCTGTGGATGTGCCTCCTTCATTTCTGCCACCACATAACCATGAATGGATTCTCATATATGAACTCAAATGCAAGGTTATAACTTCAAGTTTTTTTTATTTTTATTCATGCCACACCATGGAATAATCCATTTTGACATTCAGGCTTAGGAATAAGCCTCCCAAGCAACTTCAAACCCCTTTCTGCATACCTATAGGTCGCAAGACATGAAATTTCTTTTCCCTTACCCCTCATTTTTCACCAACTTACTCTTTTACAGGGGAATATGTCTGGGTGCATTTGTAAAAATCCTCAATTTTAGCATAGGTGCTAACAGGTGCTTTCAAACATATGATAAGTCACAAAGACTCTCTCGCATGTCTGACTCAGAAATACTATCCTCACAAGGTGCAACTTAGAGATGAGTATGAATATCCCATCAAAGGAATGGGAGAATCCTCTTACAAGCTAAAATCTGGCAAGTCCATGAAGATGAAAGAAGTATTATATGTTACAGGTCTAAAGAAGAATATTCTTTCCATTTCAGCTTTAGACAAGAAAGGTTTCATAGTTTCCTTTATAGATGGTGTTCTTATGTGGACAAAAGGAAGAACAATAAATGATGCAATTGTAATAGGTGTTGAAGAAGGAGGATCCTACAAACTAAAGGGGCACCCAAATTCAACTTTCATATATAGTACCTTTAGTCCATGTGAGCTATGGCATAAAATAATTTCTCAGGTGAACTACAAAGAATTAATAATTGTGAGAAAGGTAGTGACAAGTCTACCATAAATCCAGATCAATCATGAAGGGGTATGCAAAGGATGTTCACAAGGAAAGAAGGGAATACTTGTTAGATACAATGACTAGCGAAAATATTATAGAATCTATATTATAGGTTTCTATCATATTAAGATACACAAAGATGCCACATTTGATGAAGATGCAACTATTATTAAATCCAAAAAGGTCCATGTAGATGAAGATCATGAAGAAGAGAAAGAAGCTCAAGGTATCCCATAAACTAGTAGACTACTAGTTAGAGATGTCAAAAAAGAACCTATACCAAAACATCATAACATGAAAGAACCTCAAGGACCCATGTAGACATACAATCAGATGATTTCAACAAAAGATAAGACCAGATTGGGTCTGTAATATAATTCTAGAAGTACAAATATATGGTGCACTAGAATGACGCAAGATACCAAGGCTCTACTTCAACTATGTAGTATTGATGTGCAATATTGTTAATGAGGAACCCACATGTTTTAAATATGCTTCAAAGAAGAAGGAATGGATGGATTTCATGATCAAAGAATATCATTCTATCTTAAAAATGATGTTTTGGAAGTGGTGCCAAGGATGAAGGATAAATCGGTAGTCCCTTGAAAAGGATTTTCAAGATAAAACACTCAGCAACTGATAGTATTGAAAAGTTCAAAGCAATATTTATTGCAAAAGGATTATCTTAGAATAAAGGGATTGATTAAGAAGATACTTTTTCACCGATAGAAATATATACTTTAATCATAACTATTCTTTCCTTGGCATCTAAGATCAAATGGAAGTTACATCAGATGGATGTAAAGAAATCCTTTCTAATTGGTGTCATAAAAGAAGAAGTGTATACTAAACAACCTCATGGTTTTGAGACACATGATAAGAAAACACATGTGTGTTGACTAAAGAAAGCACTATATAGATTGAAGAAAGAACCCAGATCATGGCACAAAATAATTGATGGCTTCTTGATGAGCTTGGTATTTACCAAAAGTAAAGCAGATTCTAACCTTTACTATAAGGTTGTAGATCATGGGATAATGATATTACTGTTGTATGTAGATGATATATTTTTTTACAGGAGATGAGAATCTCATCAGTCAATGTAAGAAGACGCTTGGTACATAATTTGAGATAAAATACCTTGGTATGATGCATTACTTGGTAGGTATCGAAGTATGGTGATTCCCAGATAAGATTTTCCCAAACCAAGGGAATATGCAGTTGAGATCCGAAAGATATTTGGGATGTTGGTTTATAAGGAAATGAAAACTTCAATGGTCAAAAAATTGAAGCTCTTGAATAATGTATATTAAAAAATAATAGATGTCACATTATACAAACTTATTATTGGGTCAATGATGTATTTGACAAATACAAGACCGAATATATGTTTTGTTGTAAACACATTGAGTGAGTATATGGTGAATCCCAGACATGTTTACCTAGTTGCAGAAAAACATGTGATGAGGTACCTAAAGGGTAAATTGGACTGTGGCCTCAGATATGTATCCAATAGTGAGTTCATATTTTGTGGCTATACTGCTTTAGATTGGGAAGGAAGGGTTGAAGACAGAAAGAGCACTTGAGGATGTTGTTTTAGTTTGATATCAGGTGTGATTTCATGTCTTAGTAGAAAAAAGACCATTGTTTCAATCAGTATAGCCGAGGATTAATATATTGCAGCATGTTCTTCCTGCATTGAAGTAGTATGGCTTTGCAAGGTATTGGCAGGATATTTTTATGCTGAGATGGATGCAGCTAATATTCATTGTGATAACTAGAGTTGCATCAAACTGAAAAAGAACCCCATGTTTCTTGATAAGTTAAAGCATATAGATATAAATTATAATTACATCCAGGACATGGTGCATAAAGGAGCTATGAAGCTCCAATATGTTCCTACAGAGGAACAAGTTGGATATGTGTTGACTAAGCCTCTGTCTTGTGTGAATTTTGAATATTTTAGAGACAAGCTTGGTGTAGTCTAAAAGGACCTCCCTAGATAGAGGGAGTGATTATGTGATGGTTATTGATGATGAGATGGTAGTGGTATGCCAGTGCAAAGAAGGAAAGTCGAGTTTATTAGTGTACCTACAAATGTTTTTGTGGTATGGAATTCATTTACAGATGTTGTGGTTCAACATTCATTTGTTATGGTCTGGAATTCATTTGAGGATGTTGTTGTCTTGCATTCATTTGCAGAAATTGTGGTCTTGGATTCATTTCCGGACGTTGTGGTCCTGCATTCATTTACAGACAATGTGGTCTTGCATTCATTTGCAAACAATGAGATTCCAACATTCTTTATGTTTTGGGTGATTCCACATTAATTTGTGGATGTTGTATTGTGTTTGCATGTGTGGAATTGCAGGTAATGCCTAAGATGTGACGAGATGTGATTCTTATGATGATTTGATGATATGTGATGCTCGTGATGATGTGACGAGATGTGATGCTCGGGATGATGCAATGAGATGTGATGTTTGTGATGATGTGACAAGATGTCATGCTCATGATGTTGCAATGAGATGCGATGCTCATAATGATGTGACAAGATGTGATGCTCGTGATGATGTGATGAGATGTGATGCTCATGATGATGAGACAATATGTGATGTTTGTGATGATGCAACAAAATGTGATGCTTGTGATGATGCGAAGAGATGTGATGCTAGTGATGATGTGTCGATATGCTATGCTCATGATAATGTGTCAATATGTGATTCTTTTGATATGATAATCAAGATGTGATGCTCCATGATGATGATGTTGATATAGTTGTGAAAAATTTCTATGACGTATATACTTACTAGTTAGTTGTAGATATGTATTGTTGTGTTATACAATACCTTCCTTGTTAAGAGCAAGTTTGAAAGAAATTTAACTATGGAATATATTATATTTTGTATTATTATTATTATTGTTTCCCCTTCTGGAGATGTTGTTCCTTTGATTAGGGATGTTATTGTTGTATTTGTTCATGTAAAGTATTGAGGTAAAACCTCCATTCTAAATTGAGTCAGTATTACTGACAAAAGTATAATTAAAATGTATTTTTGAGTTTCCCAAGGAAATTCATCCCTAGAAGCAAGGAGAATTTATCCTTGTTGGGTTATTATGCCTCTCATCTGATTAATATACATAGGAGAGGTGCCTCCCTCATTTGGACGTGGTGAGAACTCACACAATTTCACTAGAGAGAAGAGAAACAATCCATATGAGGACGAGGAAGTAGTATAGTATTATTTCTTGGGTATTACACTATACTTGGTTGAAGTCTATATCGAGAAATTTTTGTTGGGTTCCCCCACCCCACGAGGGTTTCCTAGAATAAATATTTGTGTTCTATTTTCTTCTATGCTTGTTGTTCTTTTAATGATCCTTTTGTTTTGACATAACAACTTTTGAATAAATTCGAACAGAGGGTTGTCTCTCATTTTGATAAGCTTCACAAGTAGATCCCGCTAAACAATTTGGTGGAGCAATTAAAGGTTTTGAATTTGTATACTAGGTTCTTTAGTCCAGAAGAGGGATGGGACATGGCGAATAAGGTTGAGCTTGAATAAATTAAGGAATTCCTATCTAACATTATGAAGGATAAAATTCTAGGCCTGGATGACTGGACAATTGAGTTCTTTTTCAATTTTTTTGATATTGTAGGGAAGGACTTGCTTAGAGCAATTGAAGAGTTCAGGGAAAAGAACTTGTCTTGGTAAATCTCAACTTTACCTTTATCTCTCAAATTTTCAAAATGGATAATCATATGATGACTTTAGGCCTATCTCTTTGGGTAAACTAGTGTATAAGACCATCACAAGGATAATTTCTAACAGATTGAAACTAATTGTTGGGAAGGTTTTGTCCCGAAAGCAATTTGGCTTCTTATCCATAAGGAAAATTTTGGATGTTGTGGGTAATGCGAAAGAATGTCTACACATGGTGAAAACAAAGAAAATACAAGTTTTATTATACTAAAAATGGATTTAGTAAAAGCGTATGACCATTTTTAATGGTCATTTGTCAGGTTTAGGTTGATCCATATTAGACTACCAATGGAGGTAATCGATTGGATCATGGAATGCATTAGTTTAGCCTCTTTCTCTATTCTTGTCAATGGATATCTAAATTATTTTTTTGTAGAGGTAGAGGGATAAGAAAAGGTTGTTTATTTTATTCATTGAGGGTTTGAGTAGGCTCATAAACCATGCCAAGGTAGATCAGATGATCAAAGGTATTAAAATATCTCGTTCATTGTAATTACACATATTTTTTTTATGATGTACTCTTGTTAGGGTTTGGTAATGTTGAGGAATGGAAACAATATCAAAAATTTATTGAGGTCTTGTGTAAAGTGACAGGGATGTTTATCAACAAGGAGAAGTCGATCTTCTTCCATAATAACCCTGAAGTTGGGATATGCAAGTAGATTAAAGAAATATTTACATTCTTAGTTGTGGGTCTAGACTAAGGTTTTAAGTATCTTGGATACCATTTGAAGCCAAATTGCTACAATCAAGAGTCCTAGAAGTAGTTACTTCAAAAGGTGGATAGAAGGATCAAGCATTGGACAATTGGTTGGTCGTCACTTTGGGGTAGACTAGTATTGGTGAACTCTCTCATATGGATCTTTTCGGTATATTGGTTTTCCATTTTCTTGGTTCCTGCATGAATGATCATTAGCATTAGAAAAAATGTATATAAGTTGTTGTGGTCTAGTGGCTTACATAAATCCAAGTTCCACTTAGATTCATGGGCCTCCTAAAATGAACTAATAAAATAATAAAATAATATTTATTATTTTTGGAGGAAGAAAAGAAAAAAACTACTTTTTTGTTTGTATTTTTGACATATCTCCCTGTGTTTTTACTCAAATTTTGATCGGGAGAGCTCGTTGGATGCGGAATTTAATTCCGCATCCAACGAGTACCCACTCGGTGTACTTTTGACAGACCCTGCTACCCCAAAAACAAGAAATACCTAAAAAAAATGGAAATACAAACAAAAAAAGTAGTTTTTTTTATGATACCTATCTCCAAATTTATATTAAAAAAGTGTTTAAGACCTATACGGTATTTCAAATTTAAATAAATTTCATTGGCTAACACATGATGACATGGAATTTGAATAAAAGTTAAAAGGCCCATTTTGAGTTGAAATTTCCTCTAATGTCACTGGGGAATTAAGAGGTTGGAATAGTTTAGTAAAGCCTTGTCTATGAAGAGCCTCTAGAGATGCTTGTTTGAGGTTGGGTTGTGGAGAAATAACATTAAGTCAAAATATTTGAAAGGCATGGCATTACTATAGTGGATTCTACATCCAAAGCTCACTATTTCAAACTCATCTATTGTTTGTAGAGGGTTTATTCAAGTAGTTTCCCTACTCAGAAAATCGCTTAGCTGTTGTGTTAGAAATGGGATTCAAATTTTTATTGGCATTTACCTAGTCTTCAGTATTTCACATTCTTATAAATTATCTAGCTCTGTTATCTCACAACTCCATAATAAAATGATTTTGTTTTAGCTCATATTAGAAGAATTGGTTGTGATGATTTTGATACCAATTATTGGTATCTTCTAAATGAACTAGGGCTATATGAGGAATTTCATGCAGAATGGAACCATTATATAATGAATTTGAAACAAGCAGGCATAGTCTTCTTAGATAAATGAGACTCCCTTATTTGGGATTGGAATGAGACGAGTGGAAGACTCACATCAAAAAGAAGATATGAGGTCATTATGGCATGTTAAGGGTATTCCCATCCAAATAGATAGTATCAGAAACTATGGAAGTGGAGGATCCCACTTAATATAAAGTGCTTCATTTATATACATGTGCATAACAAGATTCTCTTGTGGGACAATTTGTAAAAAATAGATTTTTCGAACTAGGTGTATGTATTATGTGCTATTTGGACGCTAAAAGCATTACTCATCCTTTTTTCCATTGCAGGTTATTTAAGTAAATTTGGGTGGAATTAACATTAAAAATTTCTCTTGGGGAAGTTTGGGATGAGAATAACCTACAGGATTGTTTATTTGTATGGTTTCACTCCAAGGTAAAATTTAAAAATTTACCTTTGTTCATTGTCTGGAGGTCTGGAAATCTAGAAATAGTTCTATTTTTTAGAATGTTAGACCTTATACGGCTCTTGTTGGCATTTGATTCCTTCAGGATATCTCCACTTTTGTTGAACATAAGCGAGTTGTAAGAACAAGAATACCAATTCCTCGAGATACATGTGATGATATCTCAGTAGGATATTTGGATGGAGCAATTAAGGATGGGCTTTGTGGGGTAGGGATGATTCTGTATTTCAAGAAGGATCACCATATTTGTCTCACAATAGTGGTGGGTGTGGGAAGCAATACTAGGGTAGAGTTCTTGCATGCTGGGGCCTTTTATGGTTCCCTCGAAAAAGAGGGGTGTTGAGAGAAAAGGTATTTGGTGACTCAAATATTGTTATTGACTAGGTTAATGGGATTTTTGAGATGTAAAATATGCAATTAACTCATTGGTTGAATGAGCTCGGTCACTTGATAAACGATTTCACCAAGATTTACTTTATGCATGTATACATGGAACTGAATATGCAGGAGGATGTGCTCTCAAACGAGGCTATTGGTCAAATTGACTAGCATTTATAATTTGAGGAATACATCTCTTCTCATCTATTAGACTTGAGTTTTGCATTATTTTGTTAGGGGCATAGTTTGATAGCTTTGATTAGTGTTGGGTTTATATTTTGTTCATGTGCTCCACCTTAATTTTTTTTGTAGCATTCTCATGCAAAAAGCACTGATGTAATATGTTTTATGATATTTGATGAATGTCAAAGAGAATGTTAGGGTAGAAGTATTACCTATGCTCTTCATTTGGCTGAAAGGAATTATTATGAATAAAACTTTTATAACTTTGATTTCATAAAGAATAACACGTTACAACTTTAAAAAAAATTGATATAATAAATTATTAGGATAAATAAAAGTTTAATATTATCATAATAATGTTTAAACTCGATTTTAAAACAAACTTAATTTACTTAAAAAAACATATTTTAATTAATTATATTGTTAGTATTTAAAAATGAGAACATATTTAATCAAAGTATTAAAAATCAATAACATTAATTAAAAAAAATCATATACAACTATGAAAACTCTCAACGAGTATCAAATATCCATAACTTAATGGATTGCATCCATTTATCTCACTAGATGGTAAATATGTTCCTCATGCTGGGTAAAATGGCTCGGCAACATTTTTTTCAAAATGTTTATGTATATTTTAAACAACTAGATGGTAAATATGTTCCTCCATGATGGTTAAAATGGTTGGATACCAATTTTTTGAAAAGTTTTATTTATATGTGAAATAATTTATGATGAGTAAGTTTGATTTGTTACGATCATATTTGAGGGATAAGACCGTATGCAATTTGCTCATTAAATTTCACTCTACTTAGTGGTGATCCAAAATTTAACCAATTTTAGAAATTGAATTCACTATTTTCAGATCTATGAAATCGGTATATTGTCAAATCAATATAATACATTAAAAAATCATCTACAAACATCAAAATATCTTCATTGGACAAAAAAATGAAAACAAACACTCACTAATTATAAAAATATCCCTAATTTAATATGGATGACACCCATTTATTTCAATAGATGGTTAATTATATCTTCGCTCATGATGGACCTCAAGACCCTAAGCAATTTACTTATCAAATTCCTCTCTACTTAGTGGTCATCCAAAATTTAACTAATTTTAGAAATTGAATCCACTATTTTAGAATCTATGGCATTAGTCTAGTATGAAATAAATATAACTCATTAAAAAAATCCTCTACAAGCATCAAAATATACCTAACAAGTAAAGAACAAAAAAAAAAAAAAAACCAAAAGACACTCATCAATTATTAAAATATCCCTAACTTAATACGAATGGCACCCATTTAATTCACTAAAGGATAAATTAATTAATGGTAAGCGTCATTTATTTCACTAAATAATAAATTAGTTGAAAGGTTGGAATTTCAAATACAACTTAAGTGTCAAATTTAACTTATGAATTTCAAATACAAATTAGGTGTCAAATTTAACTTATGACCATTAAATTTGGTCTGTTAAAAAAATCCACTACAAGTATCCATATTTATGATAATAAAAAAAACCTACCAGAAAGGGCACCCATTTATCTGATTGGATGGTAAATTAGTTCTCCATCATGATGGCTATGATGGTTAGTGACAAAGATGGAATTTGAAATAAAACTTAAGTGTCTTTGACTTTTTTTTTTCAGATGGAAAGATCCACAAGAAACCCAACAATACTTCCCCACATTCGTGGATGGTAGAAGTGGTAAACCACTGGCCATCCTAGCAGACGTCCTAACCCCAAATGACTCAAGGCTCGAACCCGTGACCAGGACTAAGTGTCTTGGACTTATAGTCATGGTCATACTTGACATGCAAATTGACCAGGTCATAGGCATTATTCACCCATTATTCACAATATTTGACCAGAGTAGTAATAGAAAACTAACTAATTTTAGAAACTAATCCACTATTTCCAAATCTATAGAAGTGGTTTGTTCTCAAATTTGGGAATTTCATGGGAAACATGGTTAACATAGGCGGGAAATTAGTTTTATGGTGTTAATATCATTAATGAGCTTGGTTAAATTTGATAGATTCAACACAACCATATATGGAAGGTTAGAGGTTCACTTTGAGTTATTTCGGGCCATATTGGATGTTAGAATAGTAAAAGAGTTTTACTAAGTTCTATTTGAAGAGTTCCATTAAATATAACCCATCTCTTACCATAAACATCAAATCCATTAAATATAACCCATTTCTGTTACCATAAACATCAAGTGTTAGTGTTAGAGTTCCCCTCATTAAATATAACCCATTTCTCTTACAATAAACATCAAGTGTGACTGATAGATTTCTTCTCACATTTGAAGTGTGAGTGATAAAGTAGAAAGATCTCTACAAGTATAAAAAATCCTCTACAAGTAAAAAAGTTTTCCAAGATCCATTGAAGGGTTTACGTCTCTTGTAGGGCGGCGTGACAGGGTCCTTGTTGGCAGTCATACTGATGATACATGTGATGAGATTTTCTATATGTTCATGCCTCCGCCTATAGGAATTTAAGCATAAGTGAAGGGGGGAAGCCATGGAAAGTAAGATTCCATTGAGAAACCCCGACACTTTCATGTGAACTATGTTGAGTCTCATATTAAGTTTGTTGTTACTATTGAGATTTAATGTTGAAATCAGAGTGTTGTCACCTGGGATTCACTTAGGAAATAATCAATGAGTTGCAAATTTTAGTTATTGAGGGTTTGAGTAGTCTCATAAACCATTCCAAGAAAGAGCATAAGATTAAACGTATTAAAATATCTTGTTCATTGTCAATTACACATCTCCCTTTTGTTGATGATGTACTCTTGTTAGGGTTGGGTAATGTTGAGGAATGGAAACAATATAACAATTTTATTGAGGTATTTTGTAAAGTGACAATGATTATGATCAGCAAGGAGAATTCGATCTTCTTGCATAATAACCCTAATGTGGGGATAAGTAAGTAGATTAAAGAACTCTTTCCATTCTCAGTTGTGGGTCTAGAATAAGGTGTTAATTATCTTGGATACCATTTGAATCCAAATTTCTACAAGGTAGAGGACTAGAACTGGTTACTTCTAAAGGTGGGAAGAATGATCAAGCACTAGACATTCGGTTGGCCATCACTTTGGGGTAGACTAACATTGGTGAACTCTGTCATATAGAGCCTTCTAGTATATTGGTTTTCCCTTTTCTTTGTTTCTGCATTAGTGATCAGTAGCATTAGACAAAATATATATCATTTCATGTTGTCCAGTGGCTTGCATAAATCCAAGTTCCACTTGGATTCATTGGAAATATTATCTGTTCCTAAGATTTGTGGTGGATGGGGCATTAAGAGGTTGGGTTGGTTTAGTAATGCCTTGCATGCAAAGATCCTCTAGGGCTGTTTGTTTGAGGTTGGGTTGTTGAGAAATACCATTAAGTCAATATTTTTAAAAGGCATGCCAGTGATACAATATATTTGACAGCCAAAGTTCACTGCTTCAACTTCACCTATTGTTTGAGGCTTTATGCAAATATTTCCTCGACCGAGAAAGTGGCTCAGCTAGTGTGTTGGAAATGGGATTCAATTTTTTATTGGCATTCACCCATTAATCAATATTTCACATTCTTATAAATTATCCAACTCCCTTATCCCATAGCTTCATAATAGAAACATTTATGTTCTAGCTCAGATTAAAAGAATTGGCTGTGATGATTTTGATACCAATTATTGGTATCTTCCAAATGAATTGGGGCTGTCTCAGGAAGTTCATGTAGAATGGAACCATTATATAATGACTTTGAAACAAGTAGGCATAGTCTTATTATAGAAAGGAGACTCCTTTGCTTGGGATTGGAATGAGGCGAATGGAAGCCTCACAAAAAAAAGTGCATATGAGGCCATTGTGGTAGGAGAATGGTATTGCCATGCAAATAGATGGTATTTGAAACTATGGAAGAGGAGGATCTCGTTTAATATAAAGTGCTTCAACTATATACATGGAACAATATTCTCTCATGGGACAATCTACAGAAACATGGCTTTGTGGGACTGGGTGTATGCATTATGTGCTATTTGGATGTTGATAGTGTTACTCATATTCTTTTCCATTGCAGGTTCTTCAAGAAAAATTGGGTGGAGTTAACATTAAAAGTTTCTCTTGGGGCATCTTGGGATGAGAATAGCATATAGAATTGTTTATTTGTATGGTTTCAATTCAAGGTAAAATTTAAAAATTTACCTCTGTTCATCATATGAGAGGTCTGGAAATCTATAAATCATTTAATTTTTTAGAATGGTAGAACTTCTACGACTCTTGTTAGAATTAAAGTCCTTGTGGATATCTCTATTTTTGTTGAACATAAGTGGAGTATAAGAACGGTAATACTCATTCCTCCATATACATGTGGTGACCTCTTAGTAGGATATTTTGATGGAGCAGCTAAGGATGAGCTCTATGGGTCGGGGATGATTCTATATATCAAGAAGGATCACTAAATTCGTCTTAGAATGGTGGTGGGTGTCGGAAGCAATACTAGGGAAGAGTTCTTGGCATGTTGGGCCCTTTTATGGTTTGCTTGGAAAAGCGGGGTGTTGAGAGAAAACATATTTTGTGACTCAAACATTGTCATTAATTGGGCTAATGTGTTTGTTGAGATGCAAGCTATGCAATTAACACATTGGTTGAATAAGCTTCAACACTTGACCGATGATTTCACCAATATTTCCTTTATGCATGTAAACATGGAACTGAATATGTAGGCGGGCGTGCTCTCAAAGGTTTCTATTGGTAAATTTGATAGGAATTCATACTTTCAGTTATAATACATCTCGTCTTAGTTGGTAAACTAGGGTTTTGTATCAGTTTTTTAGGGGCATACTTTGGGAGCTTTGATTAGTGTTGGGTTTAACTTTTGTTGATGTACTGCACCTTACTTTTGTTTTTGTAGCGTTATCATGCACATAGGACTGATGTAATATACTTTATGATATTTGATGAATGTCAAGAATTTTTGGGACATTTATAACTTTGATTTCATAAGGAATAACAAGTTACAACTTTTTCTTAAAAAAAAAGAAAAATAATTGATATAATATATTATTAGGATAGAAAAAAATTATATTGCTATAATAGTGTTTAAACTCAATTTATAAACAAACTTTATTTAATTTAAAAAGCATATTTTAATCAATTATATTGATAGTATTTAAAAATGAAAAAATAAAAAATAAATGACATTAAGAGTGTTGATATGTGGTGATATAGAGATATAAGTCTCTAAGCCCTAAAAAAGAGTTGTTTCTATTAAAAAAAATCATATACAACTATCAAAACATTCTCAACAAGCATAAAAAGAAAAACTCTCACCCACTATCCATAATTTAATGGATTGCATCCATTTATCTCATTAGATGGTAAATATGTTCCTCAGTCATGATGGTTAAAACGGATAGATAACAATTTTTGGAAAAGTTTTATGTATATTTTAAATAATTTATGATGTAAAAATTGGATCTGCTATTTTTGAATCTATCGAATCGGTTTATTATCAAATAATGTATAAACCATTAATACCGATGACACCCTACTTCATTAGATGGTAAACTAGCATACCCTGAAGTGGGGAAATGAAACACTAAAGAGAACTTCCATATTTTTCAAAAAATGAGAGAAAGTTGAGTGTAGATAATATGTGGGGAAATGAAACACTGAAGAGAACTTCCATATGTTTCAAAAAATGAGAGAAAGTTGTGTGTAGATAATATAAGTTTATGGAATGAAAGAAAATCTAAGAAAATAAGTGAAAAAAAGTTACAACAAACTTATAAATCACGTCATAAGTGAAAATAAGTTTCCTCCAAAAGACTTTTGTACATAAAGTTTTTAAATTTGAAAATTTTTTGTGAATAAGTCAATGTTTTAGCCTCGATCCTTAAAATGCCAATGTAATCTTACAAAGCAAAAAAGTCCAAAAATACAAGGGGCATAGTTATAGGAGTTTTCGAAGTTTTAGGTAGATTTAGAGAACCTCAAAACCCCTAGACCTAGAGGAACTATACCTTTGACACTGAGACCTGACCTGGATGTGGAGATACTATACCTTTGATCTGCACATAAAAAATTGCACAAGAAACACCATTTTTCCTGTCGACCATTTTCCCTGGTCCTCTTATAATCTCATGTATTGAAAATCATTGAAAGGCCAAATAAGGTTGATGGGTGAAGAAAATATTTTGTTTCATGTTTTTAATATTCCAAGTCAATCTTCATATTGAATATCGATAGTATTGATAGTATATAGTCAAGATGTCCATTATTAACTTGTTGCTTAATTTTCATGACCTAATGGATGCAAAAGCCAAACTCCTTATGCACATATTGTAGCACATGGGACGCAAGTTTTGATAGACTTAACACTTCCATTAAATTTATTTTTACCTTTTCCCTTCACACATAATTACATGACAAAAACATACATCCCAATAACACTTGACTACACGCATGAAGGGTGGTTTTCCCTTTTTACTTGAAAAGAACAAGGGTGATTCTTAGCTCTAGTATCCCATCATAACTTCGTTCAGTTCAGTCTTTTTCACTTATAAAAATACATTTATAAAATAAAGGAGATCCAAATACCATCAATTATACTTTAATATTTTAACTCTTATTTATTATCCTTAAAAAATATAAAATTTAAATCCCTTAAAAAACTTAAAATATAAATCCCTTGTCTTTTTCTTGAAACAAATTTCAATTACATTCTAAAAAAATTAAAATATAAATTCCATGTAAATTAAAATATAAAATATAAATTCCTTGTCTTCTTGTTGAAACAAAATTTCATTTAGGTAAGAACCAACCTATTTAATAAAATAATAAAAATAAGCTATGTTTGCTCAAATAATTTTGATTTGGAATTCTAAAAAACATGTTCTAAATGCAGAAGAAATCTTAATTTAGCATGGGATTTATACTAATATGGAAAAGTTCTCATAGTATAGTTTAAAATCTGAACTTCTCTTCCCCTGAATTTCCCTCTCTGTGTGAGGTTAGGGTCATTGCTGCTAGATTCTGATTGCATTGCATTGGTCAAATGCATAGCCTGTATGCCACGAACAGACCAACATTAAAGAAAGACATGACATAAGAGTTATTTAACGCTGAGATGGATGACATCCAAAGTTTAATCTTTCAGTTGTTGCTTTTCTTAGATTCAATGTTAGTTGTGACTTTTTCAATGTTTAGTTTAATCTTCCTGAGATGGATGACATGCAACGTTTAATCTTTCAGTTGTTGCTTTTCTTAAATTCAATGTTTAATCTTTCAGTTGTTGTTTTTCTTAAATTCAATGTTAATTGTTGCTTTTCTTAAATTCAATGTTTAATATTTCAGTTGTTTCTTTTCTTAAATTCAATGTTATTTGCACCTTTTCCAACGTTTAGTTTAATCTTCCAGCTGTTTCTTTTCTAACAAAATAACTTCTCGCAAATCTATGTTGTCGCTACAATTTGGAAATTAGAAATCTCTATTGTCACTATAATTTGGAAATTATTGGGTTAGGTTCGAGTTGCTTTCTAATCTATGTTTTTTATAATAAAAAACCTAAAAGAAGAAATCCATAACATTTCACTACTATTGGAGCTTGGAATTATCATACACGGCTTTCCTTTCTCAATTTAGCTCCTCCAAGTTTGGAATGGGGACCGTGGCCTCTAGATTTAGCGGGGGAGTGAGCAGATCTCAAATAATGACGAAGAAGAGGACACAAGATATATGTAGCTTGACAAATTTGCAGGCCGTTCGTAGGACACGCTTCAGTGTCTAAGTATGGTTAATGATCTATAATTTTTTTTAACTTCCCTCATCAAGCTGAAGAGTCTCTTTAACCACAAGAGGTCAGGGTACGATCAGTCCTGCTTTTTGCTCAAGATAAGAGAAGTTGTAGCTAGGATATATTTAACATCTTTGCAGAGTAAACTTTATAAGGAATTGTCTGGAAAGGAATTGACTGGAAATGCTACGGTCATTGATAGCGTTAATGAAGGTACATGGATTTTGATGGGTCTTCTAAATCTAGAGTATAAATGTCTTGTGGATATTGACAGTGAAAATTGTATAAGAATGCACGATCAACTCAGATACTTGGGCAGAGATTTAGTGGAGAAAGAGCCTTTTGGGTGTGGGCTTCGTCTGTGATGGGGCCAGCTGATAGGTTTTTCCGTATTGTGCCACCCCAATCAACTGTAGGTCTTTAAAGCTCTAGAATTGTGTATTTCAGGTCATTATGATTTATTGAAATTTGCAAAGATTTCCATATTGTTTCTAACCACATTTCTTGACATTTTTGTCACAATTTAGGTGCGTGGAATTAGGATGGTTGGACAACTTTTCAAACAATTCTTGGAATTTAGTATATATGTTCTTGTAAAGTTCCTTTGTTTCTCTTGTTAAGGATTGTTTATTGTCCTCTTTATTCAATGTTTAATTAAATATCCTTTATCCCCCTCTTTCATCTTGTCCCTCCATCTACATTGCATTGCCATCCTTTAAGCTTTCTAGAAGTTTCCATGCCCCCCCGTGATCAACAACCAATGTTTACAGCTAAACTTGCAAAAAAATGTAAGATGAATAATAATAGTTGGCCCTGGAAGGTTGAACATACTCTAATAAATGAATCATAACTTTTCCCAAGTCAATATCACCAATAAACTAAACAAATTGACGCATGTGATGTAGGCTTCAACTGCAACAAAAGTCACCTTGCCATAAAATATTCCATTAAAAATAAAAATAAAAAATTAGAAGGTTAGGTAAAACCTCCACCTCTACCAAATAAATTCCAAAGGCAATTTTAACCTCAATCTATGCCCAAGAAAATCCATAAAAGGTTAGATAAAGAAACACAGATGATCCTACATAAAAATTAAGCATCATATTTAACATGGGCTCAATAACTATATTACTGTATAGTCTACAGTGAGAATTTGTAGTAAAGATTGGTTTTTAGATACAGACCTTACTTACTTGAAACGTGGGACCATTTCTAAGTTTCCATCCAATATGAATCTAGCACTGCAATCACTACAGGACTATGCAATGATTAAATAAGTAAACAATTATTAAAATAAGAGAAAAATGAGAATTAATGGAGGCCTTTTGTAATTCTACAGGACAAGCAGTGCTAGGCATTGGAAAACGTTTTGATGAGGCATCCACAACTACTAAACCAGACAAAGTCAACTCCAAAAAACTAACTTCAAATGGTGGGCTAATTTTCTTTTTAAATGCAATTCATGATATAGAAAAAAAATTCAATGGAAACCCTGTTTCCATAATGTGCCAAATTTGGAGCTTATGAAGATGTCGTACCAAGCATTGGAAACATTTTGATCAGGCATGAAATCCACAAGTAAACCAGACAAAGTCAACTCCAAAACACTGTCATCTAATGGCGGGCTAAAAAAAACTTTTTGAATGCAATCATGGTATACAAAAAAAAAAGGAAATGGCAATCCTGTTTCCATAACATGTCAAATTTGGAAATATTGAAAATGTCTCCATATCACTAACATTAGTATTTAATCTGAAGCTCATTAAAGTCCTATTAAATTTAACTGCAGGCACATAATATAATTATCAAAGGTATACAAATTCAACTGACTTAGAGATATGGATCAAGCGCAATGAAATCTTAGAAAATGTGAGTACATAATAAAGCATATATGATATCCCCAGTTATGAACCAAATTCCCCAAACATCATCAAACAGAAAGAAGAACAATTCAATGTTTTGACTCTTGAGAATGATAGAATCAATGAATGACAAGCCTCTCTGAGGGGGAAATGTCCTTTTAGAATGTATCCAATGCATAAGAAAAGATGAAATGAGTATACACATGAACCTTCTTTATTATGTAACCTACCATTAAGAAAACTTAGCTGTAACTAATATACTAATAATAAATGATAGTTAAGGCCTTAACATTCCCTCTAAGACATTTAAGGTCATAAACACTAAGCCATAATAAATAATCAGAGATATCAACAATAGTTGCACAAATTGAACATCACAGTTACAATACTGACTGACAAAAAAAACAATTCTAATCAACCAATAATGCACTCACAACCATGCCAAGTCCAGTCTACTCCAACAGTGGTGCGAATTTATTTTTAAGCAAATTGAAGGGTAAATTTAAACATGGCCATGATCATCGAGTCAGTGCTATAGACAACAGATAAAATTATAATAAATTTGAAATGGACAACCGTTTCTCATAATAAAAACCATTTACAAGGCAATATTCGCCAAACTACAGGCTCAAAAGGATTAGCATTTCTAAAACATCTTCATAAAAAAACATTAAATCTAACATGTTAAAACCCTGCAATTGAGTATCTCTGCATCCATTCCACCTTAAATCAATGAAACAACATTAACAAGCCCCTTCAAACCTATTAATAGAGAAATTCAACAAATTTCAATGGCTACATCAATAAGTCGATTTGCTCGTTTCTCGCATAAGTTGAATAGCTCTGCAATAGTTATTCTTCATCATAAACAAGGTTAAATATCACATGAGTTTCCACTCTTCGAAAAGTCTATGGGTAATAATTCTAAACATAAATCATGTCAGCTTTCCTCCAACAAACATCAACCCTGCCAAATCAACAAAATAGAAGCATAGGGAGTTAATCACTCTGCTATAATCAAAAGATAAACAATGACCTTGGGAAGCTATGAAGAGGTAAAAAATAGACCATATAAACTATGTGATTGAGAGGGTTTGATAAATATTAAATTGCTAAGACGGCCAAAGGCAGTACATGCATAGTGATAAAATAAACAACACAGAAACACCTAAAAATCCCTGATGACATACATTGTTTGTGATTCTGGTCAAATAGACCATTCCATCAAACTGCAAACATTGTTTCAGCATCATAACTTTAAAAAATAGAATGCAAAAACACATAGATTCTGACCAAATAGAGCATTCTATCATGCACAAGCATTTTTTTAGCATCAGACATGTCTCAATATGCTGTGAATACAATTTGCAAGTTGAAAATTGTGTATATGGAAAGATAAACCTTAACAGAACACCTAACATATGTCACACCAACATACCATATGATGGAAAGGATGCAAATAAAACCCGACTCTTCAATCAGCAGAATAAGTAAACTTTAGAAACTTTTGTATATCAATAAAATAAACAAAAGCAAACACAGTTTGACAGGAAAGCATACTTGTTCATCATGAGAATTGCTGAAAAAATCATTGTCCCATTTCAGACATGAATTTCTCATATTCTGACTCAATAGCATAGGTTGTCTCTGATGATGATGTAGGAGGTGGTGGATGAGGAGGAGCAGGATTTACTACTCATGGAGGTGGAACCCTGCCTGTACTTTGTGCAGGACTTGTTGGGGCACTTGGAGGAGGTGGAGCACCATAATAACCTTGATACTGAGGTGGAGGAGGATATGTAGGAGGTCCAACCTGCGATATGGCCATCATTGTACTTCCAGTATTACTGGGGACTGTACCTGGAGGACCTTCACCGTAGAAATTTCTCCTAAAGGAGCAAATAACCGAATAAATCCATCATCATCAATTTGAGGTGGGAGGTATCCTATATACAGATTGGAATCATCATGATCCTTGGTAAATTTTGATCCCAGCCTAGACTAAAAGTTATTCAACTGTTGACCTTCCATTCCACTATAACCCGAAACCATTCCATTGCTTTCTTTCCATGGAGGGTTCCCATTCTTTGGGCCAGGGAGAGACAATGTTTGACTCTGACGACCATTGTCACCAATTTTTGCACACGACTCAAGTGCACCACCCCCCAAATCAGCCAAAACATTCTAGTATTCATCATCCATCTTCTTCCCCGAACCCCTCTTTGGACAATCGATAGTCGGATGACCACCATTACCAAAAATTCTACACAAAACATCACTTTTGAAACCCAAAATATTTGCAGGGAGAGCATACTACCTATGGCCTAGTTCACCACAAAGCCTGCATAATTCATCATCCCGTATCATTCCATTCGACGGTGTAAGTTCTCTCAACTGTGCTCGCTTGTGCTCATTCAAATCCTCATCCATAGGCATAAGCAGCTTCTCCACCATGCCCATGGATTTTTCCAAAGCATCCTGTGTCTCCCCCTCAACCAAAACATGCAACTCCTCGTTTTCGAATGGATCGGGTTTGAGTTCACGTTTCTGCTGGAACCTACCTTCCTTGAGAGAGCCCTTGTCTCTTTTAACAATCTTTGCATTGGTCTCCTTCTCTATTCTCTTCTGAGTGTTGCCTCTGGGGCCAATAATGAGACCTGTGAAATTATACCCCGAAAAATCCTTCAGAGAAATGAACAGTTTCTTGTAAAGCTTCGATGGCCGGTAATCTGCCAGAGGCTTAAATGCTGGGTTTCACTTGATAAACTGGGAAATGAGCTCCTTCCTGTCTCTGGTAATATTTTTACTCTCCCTACATTTCCTTGTATTGATTATGATCCCCATGTTATCATAGACGGGCTCCGGAGACGGCAACCATGCACCCTCCGGTCGGTTGTCTAAAGGAATCCCCGACTATAAAAATCTGCTGGTATCCATTAAACATGCATTCAAATCCTGTACCTCAAGATCAAGTTCCATGCCTCCAGTTAACTCTTTAACAAACCCTAGAAGTTGGATACACATAAGTGGTTTCAGCTCATCAACCCAACGGGTTTTCTATTTCCTGACAAACCCCGCACTGTTTTGCGTTGTTTCCTTCCCTTTCCCTTAGTATGTCGTGTATGTTTGTTTCCATGATTCCTAGTTTTTGTACTGATTAAACTCCTGTTGGCTCTGGTATTGATTAAGCAAATTGTATATTCAAATGTTCTATAACTAAAAGCATTTAAGCGGTGGACAGGAGGCGGCTCCTCATTGGTCGTCGACAGACAACGAAAGTCGGAGGAGGTCGTCCCCTTAATAACACCTTTAGTGTAATTAGTTCTTCTGTTATGATGGACTTCAATACTATAAGTAATTTGCTCATCAAATCTCATTTTACTTAGTGGTCATCCAAAATTTAACTAATTTTATAAATTAGACTCAATATTTCAGAATTTATAAAAATAGTCTACCATCAAATAAAAATAATTAGTTAAAAAAAACCTCCAAAAATATTCTTAACAAGTAAAAAACCAAAACACACTCATCAATTATCAAAATATCCCTAACTTAATATGAATAACACTCATTTATTTCACTAGATGATAAATTAATTGATGGTTAGTGGAAACCTTGGAATTTCAAATACAACTTAAGTGTCAAATTTAACTTATGACCATCAAAGTTGACTCATTAAAAACATCTACCACAATTATCCATAACTATTAAAAAAAATCCTCAAACAAGTATTAAAATACCCTTTGTTTGATTAGAATTACACCAATTTATCTCATTGAGTGGTAAATTAGTTCTCCCATCATTAAAATAATAATAATAATAATATTTTTTTTTTAAGGTCACCGCCAAGTCAGACACCAATTTGGTGTATGAGACCCCATTGTGGCTAATTTCTAGACCATTTGCACCTAAAATCGGGCGAGTTTTTGGCCAAATCAGACTGAAATTGTTAAAATGGTATTTTCAATACAACATACGTGTCAAATTTAACTTATGACCATCAAATTTGACTCATTAAAAACATCTACCACAATTATCCATAACTATTAAGAAAAAAACCCTCAAACAAGTATTAAAATACCCTTTTTTTTACTAGAATTACACCAATTTATCTCATTGAGTGGTAAATTAGTTTTCCCATCATTAAAATAATAATAATAATAATAATAATAATAAAATTTTAAGGTCACCGCCAAACAAGACACCAATTTGGTGTATAAGACCCCCTTGTTTGCGGGACAAGTAATTGCTTAAAGTTTAGAGAGGTGTACATACACTACCCGCTCCAGATTGGAGTTGGCTAATCTCTAGACCATTTGCACCTAAAATCCGGCGAGTTTTTTGGCCAAAATCACTGAAATTGTGAAATTGTTCAAAGGGTATTTTCAGTGATTGGAATTGCATAAACTTGGTGCCCCAAGAGTAATCAAGGGTCCTCAATTTATTTCTGCAATAAAAATTGCAATTTTAACATTGAAAATCTCATTTTCAACAGCAAATAGTGTTGCATTCCAACCAAACTTACCTGAAAAGGTGCAAATCGTCTAGAGATTAGCCAACTCCCTATGGATTTATTTGTGACCTCCTAAGAGGAAACACGTGCTCTTAACCATTAGACCCACTCATGTTGTACCAAGGTGGAATTTGAAATCAAACTTAAGATTATCATCACATTCGACTTACGGTCATGATCATACTTGACACGCAAATTGACCGAGCAATATTCCACCATTATTCCACCATTTACTGGCAATATTCTACCCTTCGTCAAAAGTCATAAAAAACGTAACTAATTTTAAACTAATCCACTATTTCCAAATTTACCGAAGTGGTATGTTGTCCCATAAATATAACCTATGTCTCTTGCAGTAAACATAAGTGTGAGTGAGAGAGTTCCTCTCAAGTGCCAGTGACAAAGTTTCTCGGCTTGATGTGCATATTTTGTTTCACCTTGCGAAGTGAAATCCTATTCTGAGTCTCATCTTCATTCTCCGCCTTAACATCATTAACAGTGTCGGACGGTAGTGGATCGTGTTGTAGAATATGGAGCTTCTTCCAGGTCTTCCAATGGATTTAGGTCGACAGTGTCTGCTAAGAGTACATTACAAATCCCTCCACAGCCTCACATCCGTTTGCAGAAGCTGGGAGGCCACAGTGAACAGCCCTCAGTTCTATCAAGACAGAAAAGAGCTCGGGGCTTCTCAGCCGCTGATATGTTTGTTCGAGCTCCGTGAACATGTACAATATGTGGTTACTGTGTATGACCCTCTGGAAGGCACCTGGGAAACACTCCCTGCCCTTCCCCATTTTCTGGGTTGTTATCATCGAATTCCACTCTCTTTCAATTGCATTTCTGTCAATCAAAAGCTGGTTTTGATGGGAGGATATAACCCCGAAGAACAAGAAGACGTCAACACTGTTTTCATTGACAACTTCTCATCTGGTAACTGGAGCCGCGGCGCGGACATGCCGGTGTTTCGAACGTATGGCACTTTATCAGTGTCGCCCGAAGGACTTGTTTATGTTGCCGGAGGAATGGACAACCACGATAACGCTCTGCGAGGAGCAGCAGTTTATAATGTGGAGGAAGACGAGTGGAAGCTGCTTCCTGATATGAGCCAAGAGAGGATCAACTGCGAAAGTGATTTCAGAGATGGAAAATTTTTCGTTATCGGAGACGATGGCGACGATCTAACCACCGAAGTTTACGATCCAGAAAGAGGGGCATGGACCACGATACCAACAGAGGAAGACACTACTCCACCGTTGGACGGTGGGCTTGCTTGTTCCGTGGGAGCGCGCTCCTTCTCGTTCCACATGCAGCAGCGAGGAGTGATGGAATACGATTCCAAGGAAAAGGTTTGGAGGGCAGTGTCTTCGATTCCAGAAACCCTTGGACGATTTACGTCTCTCGTAGGGTGGTGTGACAGGGTGTTTGTTAGCGGTTATGCCGAGGATACTGGTGTTGAGGTTTTCTATATGTGGACGCCTCCTCCTCCTCCGCCTATATGTGGCAGTGAAGCAGAAGCGCAACGAGGGGAAAGCTCTGGAAAGTGGGATGTCATTGAGAGACCCCAACAGTACTCTCCTGATCAGTATATTGACTTTGAGCTTACTGTTGAAGTTTAACTTTAAATTAATCTCGCTGCTACTGCTATCATCGCCTAGCAAATAATCAGTTAATGCACATTCCAGTGGGTTTACTGCTACTCGAATTTTAAATTTTGCAGATTCCAGAGTTTAATTTCTTTTCTTAAAAGCAGACTTTGAAAATGCTGTCCTCGTTCTTCATTTTAAAATGGTTTTCGTTTATCCCGGTGCCCAGAAGTGTCGTTTATGCCCGTGGCTAGATGTGTCGTCTATGTGTCAATGTTTATTTAGGTTGGGATGAGTTTTGGAAAGTTTAAAGTTCTTATATGATGTACTTTTTAATTATATGATGTACTTTTTAAGTAAGCCTAAAGTTTTTTTTTTAATGTCCTCCAATGTAAGGTTAAGATTTATTTTATATTATTAAAAAAAGTTAAATTGCATTTTAATAGTTTTTAGTTTTATTTGAGAAGTTATTATTTCATGTAATGGGAAGTTAAGACTTAATTTTTATTATTAAAAAGGTTAATTGCATTTTAATATCCCTATTTTTATTTGAGGAGTATTAAGTTTTACGCGTGGAATTAATGATAGATGCTATTAATGACTTTAATGAGGTTATCAATTGAATAGACCTGAAACTAAAATGACTTGTAATTTACTAAGAGCAAAATTCAAACATAAGAGAGATACTTACTTTTAACTAAAATTTATGTATGTTCTTATTTATTCCATTTTTTATTTATTAGATCAACCATTACTTATTTGTAATAATTAGTTATTATATGAAATCATTTTATAATAATAATAATATTTATTTAAAGTCCAAGTCATACATCAATTTCATGTATCGGATCTTTTTTTTATTGCACAAGGGACCTTTTTGCCATAAGATGTAACTGATAAAGTTATAGGTGTAGATACTTTTCCTCCTCCTGATTTGAACCTATGACCTCCTATGACAAACACATCTCCAAATGTCTTAAATTCCAATCTTGTAATTTTTTATATTATATTAATTGATTTTGGGATTTATTTTTGTGTTTTTTTTGTAAATAAAAACTTTATATTACTGCAATAACGCTTGGTTACATGACTAATATATCATTTGATTACATGACTCACAGAGCTTCCAAAAAAATTCCATCTCGTAACTTCCTCCTAACCGACTCTACAGATTGTTAAAAAAAGTACCCCATTTCCCACAAAATAGTTCATTTGGCTCCTGCCACTAACCCCCCCTTGATACATATATAATCCGACTATACTGAGAAACCCCATAACACCTATCAACCAAAGAATTAAAGGAAAACCACAGAAAATAGACAAGAGACTCAAACTTGAGTCTAATCAAAGGCCCCCAGCCTAGATCGAGTAGTTGTGATCGAGGATGGAGCCTTGTCCCACTCGGATTTACCAGCAACTACCCCAGCTTCGATGTCACAGGGCTCAACATCCTACCTGTGCACTACCCTTCGTGGTCCTGATGTTCCCTCTTGCTCCAGCCCCAAGGAGTAGAACTGAATGCCCATGTGAGCATCCATGACATCGATTTTTTGTGCATATGGCGACAATCACCATTATGCTCCTTCCAAGCTTTAACCGATTCCTCGTCGCCCTCTCGTTTGGCTGCCATGGTTAGGGACGAATGGGCAAACAAATTAATATTTACCCAATACAACATGAGCATACGATCATAGGCCGTTGCTCACCATGTTGTGTTGCTAGGGTCAACTACCCTATCCTCCACTTCCTTGTGTAAGTCCTTAGCTGGCATGAGTTTAAACTCTTCCCACAGATTTCCTGCGACCCTTTCAATTTCCTTGCGTATGGCCAATGGGACATTTTATTTAAAGAAATCAACTGCCTCTTGGGCATGCATTTTATCCCTCGTAGCTTGTCATCGCTCACCCATCTGCTTCATAATCCCCTTCCCCTTCTTTCCTTGGGCCACTGAGGCTTCCCCTAGTCCCAAATCTCTTCTCTGGACTCACTTAGGTGCCATGACCATGAAACATCTAGAGGCTCTCTCACCACACCCTGTAGAAACAACGAAGATGCTAGGAGCCCATGTCCGAGCAGACACTAAATTCGGCACCAAGAGGTTAATAGCTAAAAAAATTCTTCACACACAGATGAGGGGTGGCGGAGCCCTTCCAGAATATAAGGTGATGGGCGCCATCATAACCCAAACTAAACAGTACTTGGCTCATGTCATCCCAATCATGCTTTCATCATCCTTCGTACCAAGGACTGCACTTAACATCCTTCCATTCTTTAAGACTAGATCACTTCATCGATACATATCCTCCTTCTCCATCCCGTCACTCTTGAATCCATACCAAGACAGGACGTTGAGGGCTTGGCACAAGAGGGATAGTCCTTTTATCCACATGAAACCATGTGGCATGGCTCTCGAACTTCCTCGTCCATTATCCACCCCCTGTCATCATCCTTGATCCTATGCGTAGAGGCATCCGCCTGTGGCATTGCGTGATGATCACGAGAGACCGACTGTCTACATTGAGGGGCCCATATTTGAACCCAAAATTCCTCCAACATATCACTTGGATGGACCATACCCCCCTCCACGCCAACATTGGATAACAGATCAGCCACCTTGTTGGCATCACAACGAACGTGGAAAAAGGAGATGGCCGAGTGTTCAACAACCAAGGTACGGAGGGTCTCAATTCGGCTTGCTCAGCGCCAATTGGACGAGGTTCTTTCACTTGTCCTCCCATTTACAAGGTGTTTAGCCATCTGAATGAAAATATTGGAGTCTCCTTCAATAATCGCATGTATCCATCCTTCCCTGATCATGCTCTTGAAGCCCCATATTAGACTTTCCAGCTCAGCTGAGTTATTGGTATTAATACCAATGGCTACATAATAATTTTTTAGAACCCTCCCTGTTGAGTCACGACACACCCCACCGTACCCAGAGGGCCCTGGATTTCCCTTATATGCTGCATCAAAGTTTAACTTAAAAACTTGAGACGGGGGTGGAGAGTAAAATTTCGGGCTAGAGGGTTTGCAAACCTTATCTCTTCTCCGAAGACCATCCATCTAAGATCTATCCAAACCCCACCCTTCTTTGATATGACTTTATTCTCTTGGGATGATCTTGTCCTGATCACTCCATTGCATGCTTCAAATCGTTGATAGGAGGTTTCTATTAGGGTCCTCCATACTTCTTCGACTATGTGCTTTTTATCCTGGAATATGCGCCCATTTCTTTCTTTCCAAATACTCCACATCACCATCCCTAGAAAGGCCTCCCAAAGAGTGCGGATGATGTGATTCTTTAAACACTTAGGGTGCCACTCTCGCAACGTTTTGGTAGGTTTCCATCTTCTTATATCACTCCTTCTAAACACCAAATCCCCTTTGTCCCATATGGACACAACGTAAGGACAATTGTCTACTACATGGCCCATACTTTCTTCATCCTTCAGCTATAGGACGCATTGGAAACGACCTTGAACCCCTTGGCACCGAAGGTTTTCTCCCGTGTGGATTCTACCCTTAACCACAAGCCAAACAAAGGTTGCAACCTTTGGCCAAGGGTTAGTTTCCCATAACTTCCTCCATATCCCTTCTGGCTCGTCTTGGTTTCCTATTCTGATATTGTAAGACTCCTTAATGTTGAATGAACCCCTCTCTGAATAAACCCATATTAAGATATCCAAACCATCTTTGAACCTAATGAAACATGATTGGATCTCCTCCTGAAAGAACTCCATATCCTCGACATTGATTAGGTCACCCCTAGCCTATAAATTCCACTATCGTTGCTCATCTGGTCTTGCATTTTCCCAGTATTGGATCACTTTCACCCTGCCTTCCTCAATACCTGTTGCTTTGATGCACATCCACCTTAGGTTTGATCCCAGTTTGGGGAACTGGTTCGAGGAGTCCTCCCAAAAGTTTGGACTCTCCCCATCCCTTATCTCCCAAAAAAAATGCTCCTACACAGTCCTTTGTCCACTCACCGCTTTCAACCATATAGGAGATCCATATTACTCCTCATTAAGCCTAACCAATTTATTTTTGGTTCTATCTCTAGCATACTTAGTATGCCATAGCCTGGCCCATAGCTCAAATGAGTGATTGCACCAACACCACCATAGTTTGGAGCCCTTGATTTTAGCCATGATTTTAGGGTCCCTGAGTACTAAACCCCCCTCCTCCTTGGGCCGACATATCCCTTCCCAACTTACCAAGAGAATTTATCCTTTTCCTCCCTACCACCCCATAAAAATTTCCTCTGTAAACTCCTGATATCTCGAAGAACAGATTTTGGTGCCGATAGGACCGAGAAGAGGTAGATTGGCATGTCTTGCAAGACTACTTTCATAAGAACCAATCTACTGGGAATACTTAATGGCCAAAATACCCACTGACCCAGCTAGATATCCTTTGTTTTAATTTGTCTAGAAGATCCTTCCATGAGGCATTTTTCATCTTTCCCAATCCTAGGGGGATCCATGGGTATTTGGAGGGCACCACTCCCCTAGAGAAACGAAGAACCGATACGATATTCCTCTAGACTATGGGATTTGTGTTAAGAAAAAAAACCTGAGATTTGTTTGCATTAAATACCAAACCCGAGGCCCTAGTAAAGAGGTTTAGGCTCCTCTTGAAGGCTTGAGCTTCTTGGACTGAAGGGTGCCCCATAAGCATTGTTTCATCCAAAAACTGTTGGTGCGTATAGGGATCCATTACCACATGGAATCTGAGACCATGTAACTCCCCATTCCCTGCTTGATCCTGGATAAGCCTGCTTACCCATTCTGCTGCTAGAATGAAGAGAAGCAGAGATAGTGGATCTCCATGCCTGATACCCCGAGAAGGATGACTCACCTTGGTTGGAGATCCATTTAGGAGGATATTAAAGAAATGGGTCGTTACCAAACTCATGACCCACTCCACCCACTTAGGACCAAACCCAAAGGCTTCTAGCATCTTGTTCATGTACTTCCAACTTAGTTTGTCATAGGATTTCACAATATCAAGCTTGATCATCATGCCCAGTCTCTAAGTGATTTTTAGGGAGTGAATCACTTCATGAACCAGGATAACTCCATCAAGAAACTTCCTCCCTTCCACAAACCCTTCTTGTTCAGGGCTGATCAGGTTGGGTAGGAGAGGTTTCACGCGATTTGAAATCACCTTAGAGATAATTTTGTAGATCACATTGCACAAAGCTATTGGCCTAAACTTGTCTGGATTGTTAGCTCCTTCATCTTTTGGAATTAAAGTTAGGAAGGTTGCATTAAAAGATTTGAGAGCTCCCCTCTTTCTTTTGGATTCTTCAACAATCTCTACGACTTCCTCCTTGAGCAGGTCCCAAAAATGGTTAAAGACGTTTGATGTAAATCCATCAGGTCTCAAAGTCGTCCCTAGATCCATCTGATGTACAACTTCCTCCACTTCCTGGAAAAATACTAGCTTAAGTAGCATCTCATTGTTCTCTCTGGTAACAACTTTAGGAATGAGCACAGTGATTCTAGCTATCTCCCTCCCCCTGTATCCCCCATCCTCATTGAGGATGCCGGTAAAGTGTTGGGTGAGTTCCTCCTCTATCTCCCTTCTAGTCTCCACCTGAATTCCATATGCTCTATTGCGTTTGTGGATTTTTTAGCTGTTCCCATTGTGGATGGCCGAGTTATGGAAGAACTTGGTATTCCTCTCCCCCTCCTGTAGTGATTGTATCTTTGACTTTTGTTTCGAGAATATTCCTTCCTTCCTTTATCTAGCCTCAAGTTGACACATTAGTTCCTTTTCCTTAACCTTCATGTCCTCATCCCAACCATCTTCCATGCCCTTCTTATTGATAAGCTCTAAATGACTTACAACCGATTTTTATTCTCAAAAATATTCCCAAACTCCTCCCTGTTCCACGTGCAGAGTTTGGCCTTTAGGGATTTGATCTTTTGTTGAAAGCGATACATCACCAACTCCTACCACCACTAGGAAACTGGATCCTTAAAGTCTTTGTGCTCTAACCAGAATTGCTCAAATATTAAAGGCTTGCTCAAGATTGTATTCGACTAGTCCTAGTTGAGACTAATGGGCCAGTGATCAAATCCTACTAATGGCAAAACATTGGCCATGATCTCCCGAGTTCCATGCATTACATTTTTAGAAACTAGAAATCTATCGAGCCTGGAGGCCACAAGGTGTCCCCTCCCTCTCTTGTTGTTCCATGTAAACCGGCCATTTGCAGCCTCTACGTCAACCAAAGAGCTATGAGTTAGGAACTCACAGAAAGCATCCTCATACTTATCCAGAACTTGTCTACCCCCGTTCTTCTCCCCTAGGTTGGTAACAATATTAAAGTACCCACCTATTATCCAGTTATCGATCCCTATTTGTCCTTGTATCCATCTTAAAAAATCCAAAAACGCCTGTATTCGGGGGAAATCACTAGGTCCGTAAACATTCATGATAGAGCCCTTAACTATTGTTTATAATACCTAGAATTCTACCATTAACGAAAACTGATTAGCTCCCCATTCCTTAAGATCTACCACATTTGGCTTCCATACGAGTGAAACCCCCCCATCCATAACGGTTGCATCTAATGCCATTATCCTACTACCTTTCAAAATCTTCTCCCTAAGTTTTTCCATCCCTTCTGTACTTCATTTTGTTTCTTGGAGGAAAATGATATCCATTCTTTCTTGCCTAATATTTATGGCTAAAGTTTTCCACTTTTTGGGATGGTTACACCCCCTTATATTCCAAGAAATTATCTTCATTGACTAACTTTGTTTACCTCAAAGAAGGTTGCTCTGATTGTTGGGTACTGACCTGATTCAATGAGTTTTACACCTACCTCTACGATACGTTGCTTGTTTTTTTTCCTTACCCTCTTCATCTCCTCCTCTGGTGATTTATTTTTCCTACATTTATGCAATTCTTCTTCGATCTCCATATTATGGTGTTCTTGCATTCTGATAATGGCCTCTTAGAGAATTCGATTTTCCTGCGAGGAAAATACCCCTGTCGCTTCTTTCTGCATTCTGCCTTGATCATGTCCCGATCCATCTCTCCCAGTTCCATTTCCTCTACCTCGTCTTCATCTACTACCTCCATCAGGGTCTGTTTCTCTCCTTTCCTCTTTGCTTCCTTTGCTTTTCTAGCCTAATGCCCAGCTAAACCCTTCTTGCTTAGATTCCCCCCCTTAGCTCCCTCTTCTTCCAAGATCTCGAATGGGTTACTAGAACTAGGGATTTTTTTTTATGAATCCTTATGCGGTCTTGAGGGGCCACCTTCCCTACTTCTCCTTCAACTCTTGACCTACAAAAACCATTCCCCATCAGGCTCGCCTCCTTGATGTTGTCTTGGATTGAGATGAGGTTGAATAATATGTGGAAAATTCCTCCCAAAGTGACCATATTCATGGCATTGTTGGCATCGGAATGGGAGTTGCTCATAGTTAATTGGTTAAATCCATTCTTCATCCACCCAGTTCAGACTTATTTCCTCTAGTAAATATTTTGACAGGTCCATATATACACATATGCACACAAAGGATGTGTATCTTTGATGTTTGGTCTTTTCATCCATATTCACAAACTTCCCCAGGGTATTGCCAATATCCTGCAAGGTTTCCATGTCCCAATATTCACAGGGCAAAGAAAATAGACAGATCCAAATAGGGGAAATCGTCATATCTTTAGTCTTTCGATTAAATCGATCTCTCCAGGGTCGGAGGTACAACCCTGCTGAAAAGTAGAAGCCTCCCTCCATAACTTGATCCCTATCCTCTTGATTGAAAAAAATTATTGTGAAGAAACCCTCGGATCCTAGATGTAGATTGTAATGGAATTTGGGGTTCTAAATAGACTTGATCCATCAGACAAGATCCCTCTCCCTTAGCCACACCCCCACAAATTTCTGATTAGAGCCTTCTCCTTCCATAGCTCTATCTTACCTCTTACCTTCTCGGATCATATCTGGATGGCTGGAATAGATCGGGATTTCAGAAGGCACCTTCTAGGACCTGATCGCCTACCCTTTCCTTCTTTATCCTTATTCCCTTCCCCACTGTCGTTTTCTCCCTCCTCAGGTTCTTGAACCCATGGGGATGGGAGCCATCCCGACCGTGCTCAGGAACTGGGGGTTTTGGAGCCCCCTGTCACTCTCCCCATGCCCACACTTGCTTAGCTAAGCCCTCGCTAATGTGATCATGCTCTGCTTCAGCAACCTTGTCCCTGTACCACCTAATCTTGGGATTTTTTTTTTTACCATTTTTTTTGTTTTATGTATATGTTGTTCTAAATATTTTAAATATATTTTTACCAGACATGCTATTTTTTATAATATTTCATTTTATTTTTTTAAGGATATGTGTAAACTTTAGGATGATAAAGAAATGGGTTACACATATCCTCTACAAGATTGTAGAATGCCCCTCATTGACGCAAACATATTGACATAATTTATGATTGTTTTGTTCTTTACTCGACTAAATAAACATGAAAGTAGTTCAAACTTTAAGAATTTAAACTTTTTCTTCTTTTCTCATCAACATAGACATGAATTGTTGTGAAAAATTCAAGAATTTACAAGAGTGTTGGGGTTATGTCAATCTTAGGAAACTAGCGAGATGGTAGAGTAGTAATTGCTTGGGAAATCCACCTTTTCCCAATCCACCTTCAATAGAATAATATATGTAACTCATGTGATTTGGATTTAATGAAATTTAGATTTTTTTTGGTTGAATGGAAAGGACCTTGGACCCCTTGGCGCCGAAGGTTTTCTCCTATGCGGATTCTACCCTTAACCATAATCCAAACAAAGGTTGCAACCTTTGGCCAAGGGTTAGTTTCCCATAACTTCCTCCATATCCCCTCTGGCTCCTCTTGGTTTCCTATTCTAATATTGTAAGCCTCCTTAATGTTGAATGAACCCCTCTCTGAATAACCCCATATTAAGATATCCAGACCATTTCTGACCCTAATGAAACACGGTTGGATCTCCTCCTGAAAGAACTGCAGATCCTTGACATTGATTAGGTCACCCCTAGCCTAGAAATTCCACTGTCGTTGCTCATCTGGTCTTGGATTTTTCCAGTATTGGATCACTTTCACCCTCCCTTCCTCAATACCTATTTCTTTGATGCGCATCCACCTTGGGTTTGATCCCAGTTTGGGGAACTGGTTTGAGGAGTCCTCCCAAAACTTTGCACTCTCCCCATCCCTTATCTCCCAAAAACAATGCTCCTGCACAGTCCTTCACCCACTCCCCACTTTCAACCATATAGGAGATCCATGATGCTCCTCATTAAGCCTAACCAATTTATTTTTGGGTCTGTCTCTAGCATACTTAGTATGCCATAGCTTGGCCCATGGCTCAAACGAGTGATTGCACCAATGCCACCATAGTTTGGAGCCCTTGATTTCAACCATGATTTCAGGGTCCCTGAGTCCTAAACCCCCCTCCTCCTTGGGCCGACATATCCCTTGCCAACTTACCAAAGAGAATTTATCATTTTTCTCCCTACCACCCCATAAAAATTTCCTTTGTAAACTCCTGATATCTCGAAGAACAGATTTTGGTGCGAACAGGACTGAGAAGAGGTAGATTGGCATGTCTTGCAAGACTACTTTCATAAGAACCAATCTACTAGGAATATTTAATGACCAAAATACCCACCGACCCAGCTAGATAGCCTATGTTTTAATCTGTCCAGAAGATCCTTCCATGAGGCTTTTTTCATCTTTCCCAATCCTAGGGGAGTCCCTGGTTATTTGGAGGGAATCACCCCCCCAGAGAAACCAAGAACCCATACGATATTCCTCTAGACTATGGGAGTTGTGTTAAGAAAAAACACCTGAGATTTGTTTGCAATAAATTCCAAACCCGAGGCCCTAGCAAAGAGGTTTAGGCTCCTCTTAAAGGACCGAGCTTCTTGGACTGAAGGGTGTAACATAATCATTGTTTCATCCACAAATTGTTGGTGTGTCTAGGGATCCATTACCTCATGGAATCTGAGACCATGTAACTCCCCATTCCTTGCTCGATCCTGGATAAGCTTGCTTAGCCCTTTTGCCACTAGAATGAAGAGAAGCGGGGATATTGGATCTCCTTGCCTGATACCCCGAGAAGGATGAATCACCTTGGTTGGAGATCCATTCAGGAGGATATTGAAGAAAGGGGTTGTTACCAAAATCATGACCCACTCCACCCACTCAGGACCAAACCCAAAGGATTCTAGTATCTTGTTCATGTACTTCCAACTCAGTTTGTCATAGGATTTCACAATATCAAGTTTGATCATCATGCGCAGTATTTGAGTGATTTTCAAGGAGTGAATCGCTTTATGAACCAGGATAAATCCATAAGAAACTTCCTCCCTTCCATAAACCCTGATTGTTTAGGCCTGATCAGGTTGGGTAGGAGAGGTTTCAAGTGATTTGCAATCACCTTAGAGATAATTTTGTAGATCACATTGCACAAAGCTATTGGCCTAAACTTGTCTTGATTGTTAGCTCCTTCCTCTTTTGGAATTAAACTTAGGAAGGTTGAATTAAAATCTTTGATAACTCCCCTCTTGCTTCTAGATTCTTGAACAATCTCTACGACTTCCTCCTTGAGCAGGTCCCAAAAATGGTTAAAGAAGTTTGATGTAAATCCATAAGGTCTCAAAGCCTTCCCTAGAGCCATCTGATGTACATATTCCTCCACTTCCTGCAAAAATACTAGCTTAAGTAGCATCTCATTATTCTCTCTGGTAACAACTTTAGGAATGAGCACAATGATTCTAGCTATGTTCCTCCCCTGTCTCCCCCATCCTCATTGAGGATGTCGTCAAAGTGTTGGGTGAGTTCCTCCTCTATCTCCCTTCTAGACTCCACCCAACTTCCATCTGGTCTGTTGCATTTGTGGATTTTTGAGCTATTCCTATTGTGGATGACCAAGTTGTGGAAGAACTTGATATTCCTCTCCCCCTCCTGTAGTGATTGTATTCTTTACTTTTGTTTCAAGAAGATTACTTCCTTCCTTTATCTAGCCTCAAGTCGACACATTAGGTCCTTTTCCTTAACCTTCATGTCCTCATCCCAACCATCTTCCATCCCCTTCTTATTGACAAGCTCTATATGACTTATCAACTGATTTTTATCCTCAAAAATATTCCCAAACTCCTCCCGGTTCCACATGCGGAGTTTTTCCTTTAGGGATTTGATATTTTGTTGAAAGTGATACATCACCAGCTTCTGCCACCACTAGGAAACTAGATCCTTAAAGTCTTTGTTCTCCAACCAGAATTGCTCAAATATTAAAGGCTTGCTTAGGATTGTATTCAACTAGTCCCAGTTGAGACTAATGGGCCAATGATCAGATCATGCTGCTGGCAGAACATTGGCCATGGTCTCCCCAGTTCCATGCATTACATTTTCAAAAACCATAAATCTATTGAGCCTAGAGACCACAAGGTGTCCCCTTCCTCGGTTGTTGTTCCATGTAAACTAGCCATTTCCAGCCTCTACATCAACCAAAGAGCTATGAGTTAGGAACTCACAGAAAGCATCTTGATACTTATCCAGAACCCATCTACCCCCCTTCTTCTCCCCTAGGTTGGTAACAATATTAAAGTCCCCACCTATTATCTAGTTACAAATCCCTGTTTGGCCTTATATCCATCTTAAAAAATCCAAAAATTCCTGTATCTGGGGGAAAGCACTAGGTCCATAAACATTCATGAAAGAGCCCTTAACTCTTATTTCTAATACTAGGAATTCTGCCATTAACGAGAACTGATTAGCCCTCCATTCCTTGATATCTACCGCATTTGGCTTCCATAGGACTGCAACCCCCCATCCATACTGGTTGCATCTAATGCCATTATCCTACTACCTTTCAAAATCTTCTCCCTAAGTTTTTCCATCCCTTCTGTACTTCTTTTTGTTTCTTGGAGGAAAATGATATCCGTTCTTTCTTGCATAATATTTATAGCTAAAGTTTTCCACTTTTTGGGATGGTTATACCCCCTTATATTCCAAGAAATTATCTTTATTGACTAACTTTGTTTACCTCAGAGAAGGTTTCCTTGATTGTTGGGTACTGACCTGATTCAATGAGTTTTACACCTACCTCTACAATACATTGCTTGTTCGTTTTCGTTACCCTTTTCATCTCCTCCTCTAGTGATTTCCTTTTTCTACGTTTATGCAATTCTGCTTCAATCCCCATATTATGGTGCACTTGCATTCTAATAATGGCCTCTTAGAGAATTCGATTTTCTTGTGAGGAACATACCCTTGTCGCTTCTTTCCACATTCTGCCTTGATCACGTCCCGATCTAGTTCTCCCAGCTCCATTTCCTCTACCTCATCTTTGTCTACTACCTCCATCGGGGTCTGTTTCTCTCCTTTCCCCTCTGCTTCCTTTTCTTTTCCAGCCTAATGCCTAACTAAACCTTTCTCTCTTAGAGTCCCCCCCTCAACTCCCTCTTCTTCTAGGATCTCGAATGGGTTACTAGAACTGGGGATTTTTTCTGAAGACTCCTTTCACGGTCTTGATGGGCTACCTTCCCTACTTCTCCTTCAACTCTTGACCTACGAAAACCCTTCCCCATCAGGCTCACCTCCTTAACGTTGGCTTGGATCGAGATGAGGTTGAACAATATTTGGAAAATTACTCCCAAAGTGACCATATTTATGGCATTGTCAACATCAAAATGGGAGTTGCTCATAGTTAATGGGTTAAGTCCATTCTTCATCCACCTATTTCAGACTTATTTCCTCTGGTAAATATTTTGACAGGTCCATATATATGCATATGTGCACAAAGGATGTGTATCTTTGATGTTTGGTGTTTTCAACCATCTTCACAAACTTCCCCATGGTATTGCCAATATCCTCCATGGTTTCCATGTCCCAATATTCACAGGGCAAAGAAAATAGACAGATCCAAACAGGGGAAATCGTCATATCTTTAGTCTCTAGATTAAACCTAGAGACTACAACCCTACTGAAAAGTAGGAGTATGGACCTCCCTCCATAACTCGATCCCTCTCCTCTTGATTGAAAAAAATTATTGTGAAGAAACCCCCGGATCCTAGATGTAGATTGTAATGGAATTTAGGGTTCTACACAGACTTGATCCATTAGACAAGATCCATCTCCCTTGGCCACACCCCCACAAATTTTCGATTAGAGCCTTCTCCTTCCATAGCTCTATCTTACCTCTTACCTTCTCAGATCTTATCTGGATGGCTGGCATTAGAGGAAATTTGGGGTCTAAAATGGGCCTTATAAGAAAACACACCAAAAATAAATTTTGTGAGTTGGAATTCGAGAACCAATAGAATTTCAATAAAATGAGTCAACCATAATGGTTGAATTGACATATTTGTCATAAAAGAAAACTACTTTTTTTGTTCGCATTTTCGGCATATCTCCCTATGTTTTTACTATTTCAAGTGAGAGAGCTCGTTGGATGTGGAATTAGATTCCACATCCAACAAGCTCTCCCACTCAGAATTTGAGTAAGAACACAGGGAGATATGTTTAAAATATGAACACAAAAAGTAGTTTTTTTCATTCTTCCTCCAAAATTAATAACTATTATTTTATTATTTTAACTATTATTTTATAGTTTTCCTTAGGAGGCCCATTATAGACCTCAAATTTCCTCTAATGAATAGATCGGGGTTTTGGAAGGCACCTTCCAGGACCTGATCACTTGCCCTTTCCTTCTTTATCCTTCTTCCCTCCCCCACTGTCATTTTCTCCCTCCTCGGGTTCTTGAACCCATGGAGCCATCTCGACCGTGCTCAGGAACTGGGGGTTTTGCAACCCCTCAGCACTCTCCCCATGCCCACACTTGCTCAACTAAGCCCTCGCTAATGTGATCCTGCTCCTCCTTAGCAACCTTGTCCCTGTACCACCTAATCTTGGGATTTATTTTTTTTATCGTTTTTTTGTTTCATGTATATGTTGTTCTAAATATTTTAAATATATTTTTAGTAGACATGCTATTTTTTATAATATTTCATTATTTTTTATAAAGGATATGTCTAACCTTTAGGATGATAAAGAAATGAGTTACACATATCCTCTACAAGATTATAGAATGCCCCTCATTGATGCAAACATATTGACATAATTTATGATTGTTTTCTTCTTTACTCGACTAGATAAACATGAAAGTAGTTCAAACTTTAAGAATTTAAACTTTTTCTTCTTTTCTCATCAACATAGACGTGAATTGTTGTGAAAAATACAAGAATTTACAAAAGTGTTGGGGTTATGTCAATCTTAGAAAACTAGCGAGACGGTAGAGTAGTAATTTCTTGGGAAATCCACCTTCAATAGAATAATATATGTAATTCATGTGATTTGGATTTAATGAAATTTAGATTATTTTTGGTTCAGTTATGAACACGATACCTCTAATTTTATGGTGTTATGAAACAAATACCAAATATGATTCAAAATGTTGCTCATGTGCACTTGATCTATTTGATTCTAGAAATTTCATAATTAAAAATACTACAAATTCCAATTCATTTTTTCCTGGAATGGTTTCTTAAGATTTGAACTTAGGAGTGAACTTCATATTCTCCTTAGTTGTTTGTGGAAATACTTCCTTCTGATATTTGTTGATTGCCTTCAATCATACTATGAGAGGCACACCTCTTTTATTTTGGAAACAATATTTACATTTGGAATCATGTCTATTAAGTCCTCACTTTATATGGCTTCAATGCTTATAGTATTTCACATTGCTATTTTAAGTAACAAAGTGAGTCCTTATTCCACCTTTTTGTTCGACGTAATTATTTCTTCGATCTTTATAATATCTTAAAGGTATTATTAGTTCAACACAGTTAATTATGTATCGATGCAAGTTATTGTCAACAATTGTAGCCGCATTAAATGTTCTTCAATGGAATTTTCATTGGATCAATTTTTTTTTAGAGGTGTGAAGCTTTTGGAAAGGTTTGCTATTTTGAGAAGTCTAAGGTCTAATATATGAGTGTAACACTATAGGAACAACCAAAGGTTCCTTTGAGAAGGATTGATAATTCTGGTATGATAGCATATCGATGAGAGTTTGTTAGCATAGATCCATCTTAAAAATAATCTACCAAGCGCTGAGAGGGCTGAAATATCTCCCTTTTTAAAATGGAAATGTTGATGAAGTGTATAATTGTAATGTCCCCAAAAATTGAAAAAAAAGCTGTAGGCTAGTTAAATGCTACCTATCATGGATATTAACTTATCTTTTGTCTAATTTGTCTATTATTGTTTACTATATCTAAGTTTCACAAGATGTCCTTCCCTCTTTATGTATTTTCCTATGTATTGTTGATATGGTTATGTGCTATGGTTAAGTTACTTGGATTTGTTATATGATTACTCTACTAGAGTTTACCATTAACATACATTTTCATATATTGGTTTAGTTATGTCTTACTTCCTATTTATCTGTTTGGTACTTCATTTATAGTTTTATTTATTTAAAAGTTTTGACTTTCCTTTAACTGTCAAGGGGTGGAGTGGCGGGGCTTGTATCCCTTGAGGGACGATTTGGAGAGGTAAAGAGGTTCCTCCTTGTTTTATGGGGTTTACTTAGTTCATTGCAAACTATTGCAAAATTCCACTTTTGTACAGGTTACTTCAGTGACAGAATCTATCTACAACAGTGAAACGTAACATCCTATGGCATGATAACTATGCTACACTATCCTATGCATACTGAAGATAAGAGGACTAAAGTCCTATCCTAACATTACCTACTTTCACAGAGTTGGGAGTGTATGACCTAAATATTTATGGTTGTCATTATGATTATGTTTTGAAGTTATGATATTTTTATCTACTTGATATTCAGTTTATAACATGTAATTTTTAAGGTTTAAAGCCTAGGGTTTAAGTCTTACCTCATATGTCATGGAAAAATTTGTGATAAGTGTAACGTCCTCGACCCTCCGACCAGCGAAGACGACACTACCATGGTGTTAACCATCCGGGCTACCAGCCCCATGAACATGTGAAATTCATAAAAATGTTGAAACAGAATGCTGAAAACAAGATGCATTGAAGTGGAACATACACAGATGCAATTATTTATCATACACAACTACAATTATTTATCATACGTAGTGGAATCAACATACATTCACACAAGCATTCATTCAACATGTTCATCACATTCATTATAGAAAATATGATTGCAGAAGTAAAATGGAAAAGATCACTTATCTTAAGAAGAACTCGTTCCGCAACCAGCTATGTCGCTACAACGTTCCACCCAACCATAGGCTAGTGTGCTCATCAATCTCTCAGCAACACTGCCACCCCCGAGCTGGCCATGATTCTCCAAGGAATAAGGAACAAGCATGCTTACACATAGCCAAGGATACACAAAACACAGCCAAGCCAACACAGTTGGGTTTATCAGGCCATCAACAAGACAACCAAGCCAACATGGTTAGGTTTATCAGGCCATCCAGGAGTTGGGAAAGGCTAAATGCTAAGCTGGTGAGCTCATTGCAGAGCTAGGAACACCTACACTAGAACTAGCCTGACTTCTAAGACACCCACACACACCCAACACAAGGAATCAATCCCTTCTTTGCTACACAATCCCGTAGGCCCTGCATTCCCTTCCAGTGCTATTTAGGGGTTGTGGAGAAGAAAGCCATCCCTCTAGCTCTGTCCATGTGGTTTCCAGCCACCAGGTTTATCAAGCAAACCAAGCCCTCATCCCTGCTCCCAACATAGTCCAAAGACCAACCATTGCACAAATGTAATCAATTAGCTGTTACAGCTTAACAGGGAAAATGACTCCCAAGCAAATTTCAACAGTCCCAAAACATATCAGTACACACAACTCACGACATGGGGAAACAACAGTCCATCCTGGACCATGAAGTCACTGGGAAAACATACCCAGACCACACTAGGGAAGAAATACAGTCTCCCAGCCTGTGCGTGAGAGAAACTTGCACCAGACCCCAAAATACAGAGGGAAAAACATATGCACCAGCCACAAATTAGTGAGGAAAAATTACACACAGTCCCTGAGCGTAAAATGGCTCTCCACAGGAAGAATCGTTGGTGATAATGACCGAAAAGCTCCCAGCTTGCTGCATGAGTAACAACAACGCAGAACCCCATGTGTGAGAGAAGATTCACACCCAATCCCAAATACGGATTGAAACACACTCGGTTCCTCTGTGTGGAAAATGTGAATGGCAGTGGAGACGGCTCCTCTCTCCTAGCTGCGTGAGACCAACAGGAAAGAAGTGTGTGCGTGGGAGCAATTAGACTATCGTGAGTAATGAACAGACTATGGAGAGGATGCACAGTCGTCGAAATTGCGTGATTATTTCAGCACTGTCGTGGAGAGAATGATGTGTCCGCTAGAGTGATGGCGGTGGTTTGCTTACCATCGTGAGGTAAACCACACTGGTGGAGTGTGTGTGTGGACAAGGACTGACAGTCCTACCACACTCCACTCCCATCCATAACTACCCCAACTACCAGCAGTAGTTTTTTAATGGTAGTGGTTGGATAAAACAAGGAAAGATGGCACATGGCTTTTCCCCATTGCCCAAGGTTTGACATCCCCCACCCTTATCCTTGTGAAAATCATGCCCCTTCTCAATTTAGTTGTTGTGAATGTAACTGGTCGGGTTATTTAATTAAATATGCAAATTTACATGATGCTAAAACTTAATATGTATGCCGCATGCCCCGATATACCATCGGCGACATATTTAAATCCAAAACATAGCATAACCAATCAATGGTGGGGCCTTGGCCTTTAGCTCTGCACCATGATGATTTACAATATATATACATCATATACATCTAATGCAACGGGGTCAAAACCGGGGTGTTACATTCCCCTCCCCCTTCAATAGCATTGTCCTCAGTGCTTTACAAAATTTGAACAAAATGCTACACTGGTATCACCTTAGTATTCCGTAGAATTGAACAAAAATGGATGTGCCAATCACATGGCATCCTCCAGCTCCCACGTGGCCTCTTCAGGTCCGAAGTGCTCCCATTACACCTTTACCTGACCTATGGCTTGGTTTCGGATCATTGTGACCTTCTTGTTGAGGATGCGCATTGGCTTGATTCAGAACTCTCCCTCGGGTTCCACCTGAATCACATCCCAATTTATCACATGGTTAGGATCATGTACATATCTCTTAAGCAAAGAAACATGAAAAACATTATGAGCTCTAGTGCTAGCAGGCAATGCAAGTCTATATGCAACTGGCCATATTCTTTCAAGCACTTCAAACGTCCCACAATATTTAGGTGACAAATTGGCACAACTACCAAGCTTCAAGGAACTCTTCCTTGCCCTCACTTTGAGGTAGACACGATCCCCAACACTGAACTCCCTGTTCACCCTATGCTTATCCACATAGCTTTTCTATTTTTCTTGTGCTGCTTTCAAATTTTGCCTGATCTTTACAACCTCTTGCTCCATTTCTTTGAGCAATTCTGGCCCAAGCACAATCCTGTTCACAGGGTTATCCCAAGTCACTGGTGTCCTGCACCTTCTTCCATACAAAGATTCATATGGACTCATCCCCAAGGATGTCTGTTGTCCATTGTTATAAGCAAAATCTACCAAGTGCAAGTAATCTTCCCACTTGGTTGGTTTATCCATCACATACATGCAAAGCATATCTTCAAGCACCTGATTAACTCTCTTCGTCTGCCCATCTATTTGAGGATGGTATGCAGTGCTAAAGTTTATCTTTGTACCCAAATCTACAAACAACCCCTTCCAAAAGTTGGAAGTGAACTTGACATCTCTGTTAGAGACTATTGCCTTCGACAATCCATGCAATTTGAATATCTCCTTCATGAAGATCCTTGCAATGTCATCAGTCTTATGCATAGACTTAACCGGTATAAAATGCGTTGCCTTAGTCAACTTGTCTACCACAACCATGATGGAATCATGTTGTCTCCAAGTCATCGGCAATCCTGTAATAAAATCCATGGAAATAACTTCCCATTTCCATTTTGAAACTGGCAAGGGCTGCAACAAACCTGCAGGGTGTTGATGCTCAACCTTTACCTGTTGATATTTCGTACACCTTGAAATGTACTCAGCCATATCCCTTTTCATTCCTAGCCAAAAGTACTTCTTTCTGGCAGTAGCAATGGTCTTTTGGTATCCTGGGTGACTGGAATACGGAGCTTGATGGATTTCACCCATAACAACTCTCCTCAAACTTGCTACATCTGGAATATAAATTATACCTTTATAAGTTAGAAGTCCATCTTCTTCAAATTTATATCCCTCATACTTCTTCTCAAGACTTTGCCGCTGCAATTTGTCTTTTACCTGTTCATACAATTCATCTCCAGTAGCGTGACTAACAATCTGCTGCCTCAAATCTGATTGGAAAATACTAAGAGATGACACATGCATTTCCTGCACCTTCCTACTGAGTGCATCAGCTACCTTATTCTCCTTTCCCTTTATGTGCTTGATTTCAAAATCAAACTCACATATAAATTCCAGCCATCTTGCTTGCCTAGCGTTTAGAGTAGGTTGATCAAACAAATACTTCAGTCCACAGTGATCTGTTCTGAGCTCAAATATTCTACCCATCAAGTAATTCCTCCACATCTGAGAGCATGTACTATGGCTGCAAGCTCTATATCATGAGTGGCATAGTTCTTCTCATGTTCCTTTAGCTTTCTTGACTCATAGCATATCACGTGGTTGTCTTGCATAAGGACTCCTCCAATCCCTTTTCGGCATGCATCGATACACAATCTTTCTTTGGATCTGTAACCTTCAATACTGGTGCACTGGTGAGAAGATTCTTCAATTGCTAAAAGCTTTCTTCACACCTCGATGTCCATTCGAACTTCAACCCCTTCTTTTGCAAAGAAGTGATGGCATGTGCAACTTTGGAGAATCCCTCAATGAACCTCTATTAGTATCCTGCAAGTCCCATAAAAGATCTCACATCTGTCACATTTCTTGGAGTAGGCCAATTCATAATGGCTTCAATCTTTTCAGGGGCCACAGGGGCCACAGATATACCCTCCTCTGAGATAATGTGACCCAAATACTGAATTCTATCTCTATAGAAGTCACACTTGCTTAGTTTGGCATACAACTGATGCTCCCTGAGCAATTTCAATGTCAATCTCAAATGCTCTTCATGTTCTTCCTTATTCTTAGAATAAACAAGAATGTCATCAAGGAAAACAAGAACAAACTTATCCAAATACATGCTGAAGACACTATTCATAAGGCACATAAATGTAGCTGGTGCGTTTGTGAGACCAAATGGTACCACTACAAACTCATAATGCCCATACCTTGTCCTGAAGGCTGTCTTATGAATGTCTTCATCCTTGATTCTCACCTGATGGTAACTAGACCTCAAGTCAATCTTGGAAAATACCTTTGTTCCTCTCATTTGATCAAAGAGGTCATCAATCCTAGGAAAAGGATATTTATTCTTCACAGTAACCTTGTTCAGCTGTCTGTAATCAATACATAACCTGAGTGTACCATATTTCTTCTTTACAAATAGAACTGGTGCTCCCCAAGGGGACACACTCGGTCGGATACACTTATTTCCCAACAACTCTTGCAATTGCATCTTCAACTCTAGCATCTCTGGTGTACTCATCCTGTAGGGTGCCTTGGACATTGGTGCTACTCCTGGCACAAGTTCAATTGTGAAATCAATGTCCCTCTTTGGAGGAAGCCCTGGAATCTCATCAGGAAACGCATCCCTGAATTCCTGTAACACCTGATAGTCCTCCAACCTCGAAGTTTCATCTCCCGATGTCTCCAAAATATGAGCTGCATACAACTGGCATCCCTTCCTACAGAACTTCTTTAACTGCATTGCTGAAACCTGCCGTACTGAAATCACCTTTGGAATACCTTTCACAACTACTGGGTTCCCTTCTTCATTCATGCATTCGAAATTCTTATTGTAACAGTCAAGCTTTACCCTGTTAGCTTCTAACTAATCCATTCCAATGAGAACATCATAGGAACCAAGCGGTAGAACATTCAGATCTACACAAGTGACCAATCCATTCATGACCAATGGAAATTTCTCCACCACTTCACTAACCTTTCTCTTAGTTCCAGTGGCTAGTTGAACTAACCAAGACTTCCTATGCTTTACCTTCTTAAAAGCACAAATCTCCACTACTCTAGGAGTAATGTAACTGTGAGTAGAACAAGGGTCAATGAAAATAGAAACAGATTGCTCAACAATCTTACCTGCTACTTCAACCACAGTTGACTGGTGATATTCCTGGAGGTCCTCTAGTGCTGCATAAATCCCAGGGACTGCCCTGGCTACTTGACCAACTGTTTCTGCTTCTTGAATGTTATAATCCGGTCTTGCACTCTCATTCTCGAGTGGACAATTTCTGCGCATGTGGGGTCCTCCACATTTCCAACATTGAAGTGGTCCTCTATTCTATTGTGGATCTTTAGGGTTTTCTCATGTCACTCCAACTGGCTTACTCACATCTTGGGATGACTGCTTCTGCTGATTCTTGAAGTTGGAAGGTTTCAAACCCTTCTTTCTTTGATCGAACTTCTCATTCTTCTTGTCCTTCCATGCCTTATGGTAATCAGTTTTACCTTTTCTTTGCTCATGGAAATACTTAGCCTTCCTTATTGCTTCTTCAAGAGTTCTAGGCTCATAAAACTCAATTCTATCTTTGTATGACTGAGGTAATCCACTCAGAAAATGTTGGACCTTCACTTTTTCATCTCTGATGTACCAGACATACCTCAACGGCTCTAAAAACTTACTTGTGTATTCTTCCATGGTCCACTGTCCCAATCTCAGCTCATGGAACTCCTTAATCTTTTCGTCATAATATCTGTCAGAGAGGTATTTTTGCTTGAAATACTTCTTGAACTGTTTCCACTTAAGTCTCCTTTCACTGATCCTCTTTACTTTCTTGAAGTGTTCCCACCAAATGGATGCCCTTCCATTCAGATTGAATATGGAAACTCTGGCCTTCATGTTTCTTGAATAATCATGCACTTGAAAGTACTTCTTTATTCCAAGAAGCCAATCTTCAGCCTCTTGTCCAGTCTTTACCTCACCATCAAATGTAGGAGGTTTAGCTTTCTTAAATTCATCTCGAGGGCGATCCCTATGGTGTCTCTTTCTTTTTCTTTTATGAGAAGAAGAACTTGAATCCCTGCTAGATTCTTCAGAATCAGATGATCCACTCGAAGTCCTTCTCCTTCTCCTAGTACTGCTCTTACTGCCTTCTGGTCTTGTTGTACCTTGTCTAGAGTCTAACTTTCTTTGCAACTCTGTCAAACTCTGCAACATTGCGGCATTCAACTGATGCTGCTCTTCCTGGGATTTGATCAAGATTCTCATGGTGGCTGCAACATCTGACGGTGTCTCTTGGAATATCTTTCCATTAGACTCTATGTCATCATTTCTATTACAGACATTTTCTCCCATGGCATCTTGCGCACGCTCGTAAGAATCCCGAGCATCATATACGTCATGGATTCTCATAACTGAACCGCAACTTACTTACCAAACTACACTACTTGGAATACTTCCCTTGAAGGTGACTATGATTCTTCAAATGTGTTAGTAACACAAGTGTTATATGCATAACATTGATATAAACCAGCATTACTTACCTTCTCCTAGGATAATCATAAAATAACAAATTTACCCAAATACTAGGTTTTCTTCATCAAAGAACGTTTGTCTGAGGGGAACGACGGGGGTTAAGGGGGATTGCGCATAAGATCGAGGCCACTTTCTCCTTTTCAGTCCCAAAAATCCACTGGAAAACAGCTGAAAATCCCACTGAAAAACAGTCGAAATCTGCTAGGAAATCCCACTGAAAAAGCTCAAAATTTCCTTGTACAGAATCGGGTCTCATCCCAACTAACAATCCGATGTTTCGGCGGTCAACATAACTAGCTCCTTCACTATGCATCGATGACCTATTTTCCTACACTTCTCCGGTGTGTCAGACCCGTAGTCATCTGCAGCCGCAACGACGGATGTTCAGTCCACTAAATTCCGTCGATCCAAATAGCTAACCATCGCCGACCATTGACGGCCTCAACACTTAGACAAATTCTCGAAAATTTCTTCTCATCGGCGGGCATAAGTACTAATCACTGCGGCATCGGCGGTTGAGCCTCTACCCATCAGGAGGATATTTCACTGGCTAGCTGCAATGACAGAACATGATCTTTGATCTTCTTTCGATAGCTGATGATTTCAAGCCTTAGAAAAATTGTAAACTTTCTTTACTGCGTCGGCGGTCGGAGGCCTTACTTGTCGGACGCGTAGTTGTCTAGCCATTCGCAACGGCCGTGCTCGTTCAAATTTTTCCACTGACGGACGTCGAACACTTATAAAATTTTCTACAATTTTCCTTCCAACTGTCCTCTATTAGGTATGCTTCTGCCTAGCTCTCTGCTACATTGAAAGTCCTTCCCACTAAGTGTTCCGATGAATCGACTATTCAAACACTTAGAAAAATTTATGGAAGTTTTCTGTCATCAACTTCTGATCTCTGCTGGGCAGAAAGAAATTCTACTCTGTCATTGCATCTTTCATGGCTCATTCAGGCCCATGCTGCAACATGAGCTCTTATACCACACTGTAACGTCCCCATCCCTCCAACCAGTGAAGAGGATGCTACCATGGCGTTAACCATCCGGGCTACCAGCCCCATGAACATGTGAATTCATAAAAACACTGAAAACATAATGCATTGAAGTAGAACATACACAGATGCAATTGTTTATCATACATAGCGGAAGCAACATTCATTCATACAAGCATTCATTCACAATGTTCATCATAGTCATTAACAGTAAATAGGACTGCAGAAGTAAAATAGACAAGGTTACGTATCTTATGAAGAACTCGTTCCACAACCAGCTACATCGCTGCAATGTTCCACCCAACCATAGGCCAATGTGCTCATCAATCTCTCAACAACACTGCCACCCCCAAGCTGGGCATGATTCTCCAAGGAATAAGGAGCAAGAAGGCTTACACATAGCCAAGGATACACAAAACACAGCCAAGCCAACACAGTTGGGTTTATCAAGCCATCAACAAGATAGCTAAGCCAACATGGTCAGGTTTATCAGGACATCCAGGAGTTGGGAAAGGATAAATGCTAAGCTGGTGAGCTCATTGCAGAGCTAGGAACACCTACACCAGAACTAGCCTTACTTCTAAGACACCCACACACACCCAACACAAGGAATCCGTCCCTTCTTTGCTACACAGTCCCTCAAGCCCTGCATTCCCTTCCAGTGCTATTTAGGGGTTGTGGAGAAGAAAGCCATCCCTCTAGCTCTATCCATGTGGTTTCTAGCCACCAGGTTTATCAAGCAAACCAAGCCCCCATCCTTTCTCCCAACACAGTCTGAAGACCAACCATTGCACAAATGCAATCAATCAACTATTACAGCTTAATAGGGAAAATGACTCCCAAGTGAATTTCAACAGTCCCAAAATGTATCAGTACACACAACTCATGACATGGGGAAACAACAGTCCATCATGGACCACGAAGTCACTGGGAAAACATACCTAGACCACATTGGGCAAGAAATACAGTCTCCCAGCCTGTGCGTCAGAGAAACTTGCACAAGACCCCAAAATACAGAGGGAAAAACATATGCACGAGCCACAAATCAGTGAGGAAAACTTACACACAGTCCCTGAGCGTAAAATGGTTCTCCACAGGAAGAATTGTGGGTGATAATGACTGAACAGCTCTCAGCTTGCTGCGTGAGTAACAACAATGCAGAACCCCATGTGTGAGAGAATATTCACACCCAATCCCAAATACGGATTGAAACACACTTAGTTCCTCTGTGTGAAAAATGTGAATGGCAGTGGAGACGGATCCTCTCTCCTAGCTGCATGAGACCAACAGGAAATAAGCCTGTGCATGGGAGCAATCAGACTATCGTGATGAATGAACAAACTATGGAGAGGATGCAAACTATGATTGACCTCAGACTATCGTGAGGAATGAACAAACTATGATTGTTTCAACACCATCTTGGAGAGAATGTCGTGTCCGCTGGAGTGATGGCGGTGGTTTGCTTTCCATCATGAGGTCAACCACGCTGGTGGAGTGTGCGTGTGGGCAAGGACTAACAGTCCTGCCACACTCCACTCCCAGCCATAACTACCCCAACTACCAATAGTAGTTTTTTAATGGTAGTGGTTGGATAAAACAAGGAAAGATGACACATGGCTTTTTCCCCATTGCCCAAGGTTTGACATCCCCCACCCTTATCCTTGTGAAAATCATGCCCCTTCTCAATTTAGTTGCTGTGAATGTAGTTGGTCGGGTTATTTAATTAAAGATGCATATTTACATGATGATAAAACTTAATATGTATGCCACATGCCCTGATATACCATCGATGACAAATTTAAATCCAAAAAATAGCATAACCAATCAATGGTGGGGCCTTGGCCTTTAGCTACGCACCATGATCATTTACAATATATATACATCATATACATCTAATGCAACGGGGTCAAAACCAGGGTGTTACAATAAGTCGTTGGAAAAACTATGGGTTATGTATAAACCTTTTATGTCGTATTTCACATACCATAAAACTATGGCTTAATAGTGAGAATGAGGGTTTTCATGAGGGTTTAGTGCTAATGTGAATCCATTATGGGCTTGACTATGGAGATGTGGGTATGAATCTCATTAATAGTGGACACCAGGGTGGCACATTTATGGCTCCTTGGAAAGTGTGGGAAAAGAGCCTGATATGATAATTTGATCATTTGAGTTATTTATTTGGCTCTGCTTCTAGTTTTCTGTGTGGTTTTGGCTCTCGTGTGTTTATGCTATGTGGAATAACAAATTCCCCTACATCAAAAGGTATTCTCTCAACATGGTTTTGCAGAACTGTTTTGTTTGTTGCTTCAGTTGAGGTTCAACATACTCCTCCCAACACTACGTTTTTTATTTTTTGGTGACAGGGGTGGCTCAGACTCGTGGCTTGAAGGTGGCTCTATGGATTGTCTATGCAACCCTTTAACGATTAAGCCCTGTGAAAAGAACAGGCCTTTACCTTTGCACGTATGTGTGATAGAGTGTTGCACTCTGGTTTGGGAGGGTTTATCTCTGTGTAAATTTGGTTAGTAGACTTTGATAGTTGGTTTGGGGCCTTTGTATGGTGTTGGCATCCGAGAGATGCAACTGTATTTAAATTTTTCCTTGAAGTTCCAAGTGTAAAGTCATTGGGTAATTCATGTCTCTCAAAATGAAGACTTGAATCTGTAAATAGATTTTGGTTTGTATTTTAAATCGTATGGTTTGATGTTTTAATGGAATGGTGTTGTGTTTGGACTTATATGATACGTAATATTTGGCATTACAGTGCCATTGTTTGCAATAGCAATGTGTAACTCGTGCTTGGTTTAACTTACTGTTTATGCATTAAATTTGTGGAATGTATGGTTTGTTATCATGATTGGATTTTATTATTAAGACCATTAGCTTGGCATACTGCTTGCACATATGGTTTCTATGTTTGTTAAGGTCGTGACTATATGCCTTGACAGTAGGGTTTAAATTATTCCTTCTCGGCATTATATTTGTTGGGTATAATTCGATATTGGTTATGGGATGAGGGTTCACCTCACGTCCATGAGCCTGGCTCGGCCTGTAAGTGCATACTCAACATGCACATTTTGTTTTTAGGTTTATTTGAAGATGTGACTGTGTGGAGGTTTAACAAGCGTTTAAGTCTGGTGTTTTCAATCCTGAGCTTTGGAAGCTGTGACTCAGACCTTATGCGAATACGCAACTGGTCAATATAGAGTTTGATGTAATTATTGTAAATTTACAGCGTTTATAATGTCTTGTATTTAATATTGATACCTACAAGATTCGTTTCCTGGGCATGGAATTAATTGGGTTTTGTGTTTAATATTGCAATCCTACAGGATTCGATCCTGGGCTGTCCTAACGCTTGGACTGGTGTTTTAACACAACGTTATGGTTTTTATTTCATAAGACTAGAGGATTCAATCATGGGTTGTCCTAATGCTTGGACTAGTGTTTAACAGAACGTGTATATTTTTTTTTGGCAACGATGCTGATAGGATTCGATCTTGGGTTTTTAAATGGATATGTTGTTTAATGAATTGTTTTATATTATGTATATATTTGATTTTTGGTGGTTGGTTTATACTAGTTGATATAATTTTTAATTTTTTATGATTCAGCATGGAAATGGTTTTTAATTTATGTTTAATGTTTATGAACAATGTTTATGCTATAGTTGTATATAATGGATTTGATGGGTGAAATAATAACAAGCCTACTGGCAATATGTAATCTGCCATCAGGGGAAATGTAGAGTTCGATTTTGATAGAGATAGTTTTGTTTCTGTGTATTTAATTGGTTCATTTGGTTGATATTTTATTGGTTACTTTTAAAATGATCTAATCCTAGTTTGGAGTTCTTCAACCTAGAGATTTGACCTCTGGTCTGTGGGTTTTATAAATTTGTTTATCTGTATGTTAGATTTGTTTTAATTTTGTATTTAAGTTTGTACAATAACTAGGAATATAGATAACTTAGGTAATGTAGACTTCGTTAGAGAAATACACCATTAGAGAAGACTGAATTTAAAATGTGAATGATGGAAGAGTAATGTAGAAATAATAGAGACCATATTTTCGTATGGTTTTGAAAACTGATAAAAGTATATGTGACAGTCTAAAATCAATAGTAAGAAATAAAATCTATATTTTCCTAACTAGACAATCATGGTTAAGAAAACATAACACTCATGTAGCATAAGCTTTATTTCTAGGGTTTGTATGAATATGTAACCTAAAATAACCCTAGATTTTATTTTAAGGTTATGTAAACAAAATAACCTAGTTACAGTAGGCAGATAATATGCATATTGTCATTCCATATTTTAATCCCTTCATTTAATAAGAAAACTATATGAACTGTAAGGAAGATAAAGAAACCTCATACCTGCAATTTGAAGCTATTTTAATGGCTAAAAATCCTGCACACTCAAACACAAAACATTAGCAAGGACATAGATAGTTTTGACCTCTGTACAATTAACTGAATAAATTGGGAAGTACCACGTTCCACCCAACCATGACTTGGGACTGTTCCTGGTTTCAATCCAGATCCCCCTGAGCTGGTTCCAACATGCAAGTAGCTTAGAGCTCCTAAGGTAAGGATTCCCTATCTGGGATGACAAGTTCTATACGAGCTGGCTTTTCCTCTTTAGAAAAATTCTCTCCAAGAACTCTCTTGAGAAATAATAAGGTAGTATAGAGGGAAAAAGAAAAGATCCCCGAGCCTCCCTTTGGAATGGGTCTTTATAGACAAACTTTAGGAAAAGGGGCAGTTAAATCAAGAATCATCTGTTTTATCGAAATAACCCTTTTTTCTTAATTTAGGTGAATTTAATATTTATTTACTTTAACATAGGAACTCTTTGACTAGTTCCTACTTTGACTATTTTAGGTATTTAATATTTAATTAATATTAGTAATAAAGAATGATACATAGATCCTTTCATTATTATTCATAGTTACTAGTATTAATACTTATGCTTACTCTTTTATTCACAATATATATGACTATATATACATATACCATTGTTAACATTTTTACTTTAGGTATCATATAGTATGATCAATAATCACATGATACTTTTCTTTTTAGCTTATAGTCACTTCTTATTAAGGCCTTCAGGTAGGGGTTAGGTCAACAAGGTTAGGAAACTCTAAACCTCCTTGCATCTTGGGATACCTCGTATAACATGGTAGTTCTTTAGTACTTGATAAGATATAGAAATTCGAAATTTCATTTAAGCACTTAAAATAAGTAAGATGCGATCAATGTTTTATTAGAGTCATTTTCACTCAACATATTAATTTTTTAGTAATTCCTATCATTTATCCAGAGCCCATACTCAACGCTAAGAAACAAGGAGTTACAATTTAGTGCAATTCCAGAATGTTATAGCTGATTTTACCACTCCAGGTGAATCACACTTGTATGGCCTTTCCCCTATCCCTCTACAGACTCCTTAGACCCCTTGGACCATTTTTTGTCCTTTGATGTTTCATAGACCATCCCTAAAAACATGTGAAAATTGCTATACGTGACTTTTAAACCCCTAATCACGTGTATACGCGGGTTTGACCCCTAAAACCGTGTACATCGGGATGTGTGCATAATCCAAATACTTTTGGAGTTTTCCTTGACATGGATCTGACTCACTTGACTCCTGGCCTTCCCTATGCCTTGAGATCGCTCGGATTCGACCTTTCATTACCCCTTTGAAAAGCTATATAAGGAACTCTATGGTACATTGAAGGCATATGAGAGAATTGAGAGAAAAGAAACTATAGTCCATTGTTGCTGGAACTTGTGCTTGAGTCTGCATCCCTTTGTCCCTTGGAGCACTTTTGTGTTCTTCCCAAGCTTGCCTTTTGATTGTGAGCTTGTTATCGAGAGATGCAGGATTGAGGTGGTGGAGGCCCAAGTGGGGGATTCAGTTTCTCCGATTCATAGACATGACAACAGAGGTTGTATCCATTGTAATCTCTGATTTTATATTAATAGAAATATCCTTTCCTGTCCAATAATGTGTGTTTGAATGAATATTTTATCCATGGGATGTTTTCAAATGCTTATACATTGTTGATTATATATGCTAGAACAGATCTAACACCAATATATATAGTATGCTTGTATTGTTTACTTGTTGTTGAGGAAGTAATCTATCAATTCAAGCTGAAGTTGGAAATCTCAACAGGGATCTACTTCAACCGTCCAGAATAAGGTACGAGGTCTGATCCTTTAGTGTTAGATATTTAATTTCTATTGCATATTGGAAAGGATTGATTTCTGGAGCCATGTTGTCTGTTGTGGTACCCCAAGCCATAGGAATTTCTCTCTATAATAGAATTGGTGACTCTGCTGGGGAGTTCCTAGCAGTTGTCCTTTGGGGGTTTTCATTTGGCATTCAATGACTTTGAATTGCTCTTTCTCTCTTGTTTTTGTGTCAGGTTTGGGGGCATGTTTTCCTGGTAGTGTCTGATTGGTGTGAAGTTTGTCTCAGTTTGTCTGTTTTCCTTGATTTCTATGCACCTTTCTTTATGTATGCGAGTTTTGGACTCACAGTCGCGTATACACGCGTTTTTCTCTGCCATTTCCACGTATACACGCGGGTTTACTCCGAACAGTCACGTATGCCCTTAGTTTTGCCTTTTAGAGGAATTTAAATGGTTACTGGGTGAGTTGTGATGATTGTTGAGTCTCCTTTGATACTGCCAAAGTCTGTATACACCTCTGTTTCTGACGAGAGACATTTTTTTTTAGGGTAATTTTTTTTTTTTTAAGAATGTTCTTGTCATTGCATTTTTGATTTTTTGTTTTGGGATTAGTGCATTATACTTCTTTTACCTTAGTGCTTTGCTTGAGTGCTGCTTGAGTGTACTTGCAGAGTCTGGGGGTTGTAGAATCATTCTTTTGCTTTTTATATCTCATTTTATTTCAAAAAATCCAAAAATATTTGCTTATCATCATGCCTTGCATTTTGCATTTTGCATAGTACTTGCACTAGATTTGCTTTGGAGTATTAGTCAGGATTTCATACAGGAAAGCTTGCATTTATCATTTGAAGAAAATTGTCCATTTCACGTAGTAGCATACCTTATTTTCATGGACACAATGCATTTGTATTGATTGTTAGGTGTGCATTTTAATTCATGTTGTGTCATAGCACCATTAGTTGCATGGCCGTATCCCTCTTTTGAGTAATAAAGCCAATTAAAATCAACGCTTAATTAAAATGAACTACACTATTTTATTTGATAGGGTTCACCAACAAGATTAGGTTTTAGGGTCTTGGAATAGTTCATTGTGAGTAAATTATCCAAGACCACTAAACAACAACATGTATGTGTCTGTCCAGGTGAGTGTGTGAAATCCTTGGTATAACTAGTGTTTCTCAAGATCCTCCTCTCAAAAGGGAGTTAAGAACGAGGCAGTGTGAGCGGTTATTGATTGGGATGACCCCTAGTCATAACTGAGTAGCACCGGAGATATTTCCAGGATTGTATTCATATCTAGGGGCTCTTTCGAGAGTTTCGGGCTTTGCTACCCTGCCCATACGGTCAATCCCTCCTGTGACTGTCCACCTGAGCATTGATTATATTGAGGTGACCTTAGTGGCATTACCTAGGATATCGGTGGGGTACTTTGCAGGGGTTATTCTGTAGGTGTCTCGGCGAGGTTGGGGTCAGACAACACAGTTGCTTTACGCGTTGAAGCTGAGGGCCACAATAATTGGTTATGTACCTCTGCTTATTATGTATGTGAGTCTCAAGCCTCTCCTAGGCGAGACATACCTGCATCATTCGAGAGCTCACTTATCCTTCCCTTGATTGCTTGCATTTGGATTTATATTTTATTAGTGATTTCTCTATGCATGTTAGCTTGCCTAGGGTTTGCATAGATAGAGAGTATTTGCTATTTTTTGAGACATTGTGGATTTGGGTGTGGCTCCTTTCCGTTTTCGTCATTTAGTAGGACTTCCGCCTTCTACATCTCCTCCTCCTTTGGGAGCGAGAAATAGACAGTCTAGGTAGACTACTTTGCACATTGATCCACACACCATGGGAGACCATACAGAAGGTATTCCTAAACCACCTTCTCCCATTCATGTGGAAGATGGGGAGTTTACTCTGGCCTATGATCCTTCACCCGACTTGATTGAGTTAGGTCCTATGATTTCTGAGATAGGAACCTTTCATGATAGACCTACTTACTCTAGGTTCGATTCCCCATTGACACATCGCCGGTATGGAATGTCAGAGGATGAAGAGACTCATTTTGAACCCACGAGCACTAGTTATGGTAGTTATGGTATGTCTGGTTTTCCCACACATGATTTGGCATTTCATGTCGAATCGGATTTCGAGCTTAACACTATGCCTAGGGGCGCTCTCATTCCTTACCATGCGGAGAGGTTTGGGAGCACTAGTCACATTGCACCTTCCATCCTGGTGGTGGAAGTTACATCACATATTCCTCCTAGGGCTAGGGCTAGTGATCCTATTAGGATACCAGATCTGAGACGAGTGACTATAGGGAATAGTATGTACTTAGTTACACAGATCCCTTCATTTTCTATCCCTAGTTCTTCGAATGTTCACCCTCCACCTCATTCACGTGGTCCTTCGGGCTGAAACATTGCTACAAGTTATGTCCATACTGCGGTTACTAGACCGGTTGTGTCTCATCTTCATGCACCGCCCGTTGTTTTTGGAGGTCATTTTCATGCTTCTAGAGGTCACATTCCTACTTTCGGAATGCATATTCCTACTTCTGGAGTGTATGTTCCTACTTACGGAGTGTCTCATGGGACATCTCATGCGATGAGTTATGGACCCTATTATGGGACGCAGTATGGACATGGTTCTTCACCTTATGGAGGTAGGTATCAAAAACCTACTTATTCTCCAAATTATGGCTTTGTAGCTTTGAATAGTCAAGGTACACCACACTATGGTGCTTCCATGCCACCCTATATGGGTCAAATGGGAGGAGGGAACTATGGCCAAGGCCATGGTGGTAATCATACCTATGCAAATCAGAACTATCAGGGAGCGGTCCATCGACCTCATCATCCTATGATCCCTTTCCTCATGATACTGAATCTTCCTAACTTGTCGAGATTGACGAACGATCCTATAGCTCATGTCTTGGTTTGGCTGGCTGTCCCTACTAAGATTCACTCGGAAAAACCTAAGTTCGAGGGAAAACTGGAATGGTTCGTTAAGTTGTTATTGCCATATATAGAGAAGGATGTTTCTACATCTAGAGTGTAGAATGAGGAACAAGAGATTTTTAGGGCACAGGAGTTGGACTTGATTTATGCTCAGTTTGGTTTGTTATATGAGATTATTCCCAATGCTCCACATTCTAGTTTCGACCCCAAGGTTAAACCTGGACCACATGCCGATGGAATTGTTGGTTGTGCAAGTGCTAAAACTACAGATTCAGTTGCAAAACAAGTTAGTCAATTGTCAATCAACCAATCTACTTTGGGTCAAGCCATAGCTTCGTCTCAACCCGCCCAAATGGCGAGTGTACTTTCGGTGCAATCATCGGACCAGAAGGGTTACCAACAACCCAGACAGAATAAAAAGAAGGGTAAGAATAATCGTAAGGGTGGGAATAGTAATGAGAATTCTAATAATGACAAGAACACTCGTAATGATGGGGGGGGAAAGAAAGCTAAATGTAAGGTTAAATTCCCTTACAAGTTGTGCAAGGATGATCACCTCACTTACTTGTGCCCTCGTATCGATGAAGCCTCGAGATTCTTGGCACAGGGCCCAATTGTGCTAACTAAACCTTTACCTCACAATCAAAATATGAACTCAAGGACCCATGATCAGTCTGGTGGTGATCAAGATCCGCTGGAGGGTAGTGGTCGTGGTTGCATTAACATGGTACGTTCTACGAAAGTTGCGACCCCTGCGAAGGAATATGGTTCGTCACAACCCAGCCTAGGAAAGGAACCTGGTCCACTAGGGTCTCCTTTACATATTGAGAAACCTGTGGATAAACCTGAAGCTACACCTTGCATTCCTAAGGCAGTCCTTAAGCATTCGGGGCACAATCCTAATGCCTGAGCCGCCCAGAACTATTCAATTGTCGAGGATTTGGGCCACACTCCTTGTGCGATGTCTGCATTGGAAGTGCTTCAAAGTTGTCCTTCGCAAAGGAAGGCTTTTATTTCTACCCTTGGTGTGAATGATGATGATTCTTCCTCCGTGATTAAATTTGAAACCGTAGGACTTCAACCTCACTTACCTTACTATGTGTCTCTTTTGATTCACATAGAATTTCTTAACATGAACGTCAAGCGCACTATGATTGACGAAGGTGCTGCCGCTTCTGTGATGTCTTTATCATGTTGGAAGGGTTTAGATTCCCCTGAGTTATCTAAATCAGTGACCATGTTAACTACGTTCGATGGGAAATCATTTAGGGCGCATGGCATCATTCCTTCCCTTAAGGTCCATTTGGGAGGGAAGACAGTTGCGATAGAGGTCGAGGTGGTTGATGTGCCCCTTGAATACAATATCTTGTTGGGTAGGAATTGGATGTACAGTATGCAAGTCGTTGCTTCTTCCATATTTCGCGTTGTATGCTTTCCATTTAATGGGAATATAGTCACAATTGATCAAACAACATTCAAGAATTTGTCTGTTACCGCATCTTTGGGAGCTTTGATCCCGAATTGTTGAACACTCTCAGCCGACAACTAGGAGTGTGGGTGTAGGCATGTATCCATCCCTCATGGGAAGCTTTAGTTGTCTGGCATGGATCCTTATGATAAAGTCTAGTTCCAGTGAGGCTTCGAGATCTATGAGATCAATGTTTTTCCGCATGATTCATATGGAAGATCCTTGGATTCTTCCTACACCGAGTACTCTGAGTGAGCCCATCGTGACTAACGTGACATTGCCTACAACTATGATAGCTTATCAAGCTAATCTTGGGTGTGTTGCAGAGCCCAGCCCTTCCTCTTCATGAATGGAGGAGGAGGAACCTTATGTGCTGCCGGCATGGGAAGTGCAGTCTTCTCGAGCGCATGACTGCCTTGATACTATTTTCCCTTCAAATGAAGCGATTATTGAGGCTATGTTGGGAGTTGAGCCACCATGGGAGGAACTCCATCATACATCTTACTTTCTTCCCGAGCTTGACCGCTTGGAGCATGAGGAATTTAGGGCAGTTCTTAGTGAGAGAGTTGGTAGTCCTATGGTTCCATTAAGCTCTCCTGGTCCAATGGTTGATGGAAACATGGAAAACATATCTTCAACGATTCCTATCAACATCTCTCGCGATCCTGGCAAGATAGAGAATGTCTATATTGGGGCAGAATGTTCCCATGCTGAGATTCAAGAATACACCGAGCTATTTAAATAATTCCATGATATCTTTTCTTGGTCTTATGACAAAATGCCAAGTATAGACCCTCGTATTGTAGAAAATGAGATTAATACTTATCCCAACGCTAAGCCTGTTAGACAACGCTTGCGTGCGGTGAATCCTAGGAAAGCACCTGCGATAAAGGAAGAGATAGAAAAACTGTTGAAAGCCAATTTTATCTATCCCGTTCCCTTGACGAAGTGGGTTTCAAACACCATTCTGGTGGATAAGAAGCAGGGAGCGATCCGCATATGTACTGATTTCTATGATTTGAATCGTGCCTGTCCTAAGGACAATTTCCCCACACCATTTATTGATCATATTTTGGATGAGTGTGCGGGTAGCAAGGTTTTTTCCTTCATGGATGGATTTTCTAGATATAATCAGATACAAATTAAACCCGAGGACCGACATAAGACTGCATTTATTTGTTCTTGGGGAACGTTTGCATATCAAAAAATGCCTTTTGGCCTTAAAAACGCCGGAGCTACTTTTCAGCAGGCAATGACCTTGATCTTCCACGTTCTCAAGTTGATTATTGAAATATTTTTGGATGACCTTACTGCTCATTCTCATATGAGAATGTGTCATTCTTATCACTTGAGATTGGTATTCAAAAGATGCCGCCATTATTTGGTTAGGTTAAATCCTCATAAGTGCATCTTTTGTGTGAAGTCAGGTCGCTTGTTAGGATTCATCGTTTCTAAAGAGGGTATAAGAGTCGACTCTTTGAAGGTTGAGGCAATACTTCAGTTGTCTCCCCCAAACAATTTTCATCATCTTCAATGTTTGTAAGGCATGGCAAACTTCTTACGAAGATTTGTTGTCAATTTTTCCAATTTGACTAGAGGCTTCATGCATCTGTTGAAGAAGGACACCACCTTTTCTTGGGATGAGCGAGCTCAGGAGTCCTTTGAAGTGCTCAAGTGAGCCCTAGCATCGACCCCGGTGATTAGTCCCCCGACTATAGCCGTGATTTTCTACTTTATGTGGCCACGTCCATGGAGATGATTGGTATGGTTTTGGTTCAAGAGGATGAGGAGCTCTAGGAGCATGTCATATACTATCTGAGCTAGAACCTTATTGACACGGAGATTCATTATTCTCATGTTGAGAAGCTTGCTTTAGCTATTGTACATGCGGTTCAATGGTTGAGACATTATATTCTCCTTCGCGAGACCTTGGTTGTAGCCCATGCCAATCCATTTCAATTCATCGTCACTTGAAGGATGATTGGGGGAAAATACAATAAATGGATTTCCATCCTGCAAGAATTCGGTCTCGAATTTGTTTCGGTGAAATCGAAGAAATCGTCAATTTTTGCAGGGATTATATCGGATTTCCCAAGCGAGGCCAAGGAGTTGGTTTATGAAGATACGTTTGTCGATGAGCACATCTTCTTAATCTCAACTTTAGACCCATGGTATGGGGATATCATTATATATTTACAAACGATGAATGTCCCTACTCACCTCTCACGGGAAGAAGGACGGCGATTACGTCACATGTCTAAGAATTACCTCATAGTGGATAACACTTTGTACTGCCATGGGGTAGATTCCATTTTATGACATTGTTTAACTCATGAAGAGGTTGAGGTAGTGCTGAATGATTGCCACGGAGGGGTGTGTGGTGGTCATTTATCTGGGATTTATACAACCCAAAAAATATTAAGAGTGGGTTATTTCTAGCCGTCGATCTTTAAGGATTGTGTAGATGCGGTCAAGAGGTGCCACCCTTGCCAAGTGTTTGCACGTAACATGTGCTCAAAACCTTCCCCGTTACATCCCATCATCACCATCGGTCCCTTCACTAAGTGGGGGCTTGATTTTATGGATTGCAACCCAGCTTCAACTAGGGGGCATCATCATATCATAGTGGTTGTTGATTACTTCATGAAATGGGCTAAGGATATGCCTACAGTTAAATCCAATGGTGAGACAGCTACACAATTCATATTCAACCAGATTATTACTCGGTTCGGAATTCCGAAAGAGCTTGTCACTGACCATGGCTCGCACTTTCAGAATCGTATGATGGAAGAGTTGGAATCAAAATTAGGGTACAAGCAAGAGCATTCCTCCTCTTACTACCCTCAAGTGAATGGACAGGTGGAAGTAGTGAATAAATCACTCAAATCCATTCTCTAACAAACCATTGCACAGAGCAAGAATAATTGGCACATCATGTTATATCCTGCTTTGTGGGTATATAGAACCGCTGTTAAGACTGCCACAGGATTTTCTCCATATCAACTTGTACATGGAGTGGAGTTGATATTGTCGGTTGAATGCGAGATTCCTTATTTGAAGCTAGCCATAGAACTCTTACTAGACACTTCACCATTAGAGGACCATTTGGTCCACCTTGAGCAACTTGATGAGCAATGTTGAGATGCCTTGGTGGCTCTAGAAGTAAATAAGCGTCACGTAAAGGTCCAGTACGATAAGTCTGTTCATCCAAGGAGGTTTAGTGAGGGAGACTTGGTCCTTTTGTGGGATCAAAAGAAAGAACCCTTGCGGGCAGGAAAGTTTAACCCCATGTGGTGTGGTCCTTACGTCGTCAAATGTGTGTTAGAGAAGGGTGCTTATGAGTTAGTGGATTATGAGGGAATGGCCTTGGCAGAGCCTAGAAATGGGCTCTATCTCAAGAAGTACTATGCATGATTCTTAGCCAAGGCTAGTTATTGTATATTATTGTACAGTTTTGCATAGTTAGGACTGTTTCTTATAGTGATCGGGTTTCTGATTAGTTTCTGTTTCTTTTGGCAGATGTCAATGGAATCTTCCACCTACATAGGATTCACGGATGGTGCGAGCCATCACACTCAACACTCAGCCTCTGCTGCTTGGGTGATTTATACTCCTATGGGTCAGGTACTATCTTTAGGAGGCGTATGTTTGCGGCCATCTTCCAACAATGTTGCTGAAAATAGGGCCGTTATTGAGCTTCTACGGGATGCCATTTCACATGGCGTTCTCTCTCTTGAGGTACATCTTGATTCGGAGTTAGTAGTGTCTCATCTTAATGGTTTGTATCATCTTAGAGATCTGACGTTATTAAGAATATTCTTACGCGTGAGATTATTAGAACGACAATTTGACAATATAACATACATACATATTCCAATAATTAATAATCAAGTTGTTGACTCATATGCTAACTACGTGTTATATTGGTATTTGTTTCATACACAATAAATTCATCACAAACACAAATTTTTACACATGTAAATAAATAAACTGATCACCATAAAAAAAAATTATATAACATCCAAAATGTGGTAATACATAGTGTCATGATACAAAATTGGGGCTCTCAAGCCACCAAGATACAATACACGGTAGTACAAAATGTATAACTCCTAGGTATCTAATCCTATGGAGGAGGAGGAGGGTTGTGATCATGGAAGGTCATTGCGGTTCTAGCTAGCTGTCGGAACAATCGCACCCATGCTCGTGGTACACCCACCACCTGGGTCTACATAGCCTCAGGAAAGTACTGAACTTGCACCATGGGAACCCTGTGTGTCATCCTCACAAAATTGGTATGAATGCTCTGGAGCGTTCGCTCCACATCCACACCCATGATATCATCTCCTCTTCCCCTCCATCTGTGATGAGGGAAGCCTTTAGGCTGTCGTGGTCCCACATATGCATGCAAATGGTATATGTCACTATGTATTGTCACACAAAAATATGTCTTTTGATTCCATATAATCAAAAAACACAAAAAAATTAAATAAATCAAAAAATTAAAAGAGAGGGTCGAGATTCGTTACCTATATCACCATATGCCGATCCTAGTGGTAGCGGCATGTCCGGGTTCCCCCGAAAATCTATCCCTGCATACGATTAATCATCGATGGCAACTACCTATCGTCACCACCATGAAAAGAAATCAGCTGGATAGGGGTTGGCCACCCTACCTCCCCCCAGTCTGTGCATCGCATCTGCCTGATGCCGTTGGGCCGGATCTCGAACCCCGTGAAGAGGAACGTCAACTCTGGGGCTCAATCCTGGAACACGCTTGAAGAAAAACATGCTCAATATGCTGCTGAACCTGAAGTTCCACACTCTTCCTGCCTTACACTCACTGAGCTGATGTTTCATGTTGCTCAATAGTGTAGTGCTCCAGTCATAAACTATGGGTCTCATGCACTCCACTGCATAGAACATCAGAGGCTGCAAGGCCTGTTGGAGTGATGCAAAGCTTGCTATCCTACCCAATGTCAATAGTATGGCCTTTAGGCCCAGCACCTGTATAGAGTTGGTTGGGACTTGACTCCCCACCTTCTCTGTGTCTGGATAGGAGTACATCACAATGTACTCATCGATAGTCAGGCCACCTCTAGGCCCACCACGAGAATGAAGGTTCACTACTTCCCCCCATCAGGAAAGTCTAGTAATAAAGTATATGTCCTCCACCTCTATTGTGAGGGACATCCCATCTATCTAGAAGGACTCAGAGTCTGGATCCCAGTAATCCACCAGCATCTGCAATAGTCTTGGTTTGGCCCTCAAGCCACCAAGACACCAAAACTTATAGAGTCCACATGCACATAGAGCTTGTTGAGCCATTAGATCAGCCCTTACTGCCTCCTCTACCTCACCATGTTCACATTCTCTCCACTCTAGGACCATCCTACACAAAAAATTGCAATTTTTCCCATTAGATTACTTAAAAAACCTCATGTGTGGCCGCATACGTGACTGTTTTCCAAAAAGCCGCATATGTATGCGACTGTGGGGGCATTTTCCATGTATATCTAGCCCTATACACAAAAAAATCCTTGATTTTTGTGTGGGCTGCAACGCCTTTTTTAGTTTGTCCTAGAATCCTCAACTAACCATGGAATTTGATAAAAATTGCTTCAAAATGGAAGAGAAGAGCATGGGTAAGTACCTGGAAGAAACGGTAGTGGATTCTGCTGGCTGGATCTCCTGGAATTTGCTGTTGAAAATCTAAGCTCAATTGGGTAAAAGTTTCAAATGTTTTATAATGTTTTGAATTGTTTACTATTTATAAAAAAATTTCAAATTTTTGAAATTTTTTACCCCATTTTCTATAGTTTGGACAATTTCTAATCATTTTAGACCATTTTTGACCTAATTCTTGTTGTAGGAGACCTTTTTGAGTGCTGTTTCAATTGTTGGATTGACCCGTTCATGCCAATCTCAGGTATCGTTTCTAAACTGGCATATAGGTTAGGTTTTATCACCATTTCCATTTTACATGACCTTATGACCATTTCATCATAGCCTTAGGTACGAATCCACTCTATTATGTCATGGAACCTTCTTGCTGTTTTAGAAGTGGCTTGGTATGAGTGGTAGAGCTTGACCTTACATGGGTACCCTAGTTAGCGCCTTATTTGCATTTGGTTCCCATGTTGACATTTTGTCCTTTAGGGTGTGGGAGTCCGTTGTATAGTATTGCCATGAAATTTCGCAAGAGCCTCATACTCCTCTTGATCTTTTGCTGGCCTATTTCCCTCAGGAATCCCTTATGTCAAGTTGTAACTACATTATCATAAGCTTTTCCTGCCTTATTGAGCTTTATGCTGGCTTCCCTGACATTGCGCTTCAGCCATATAGCCCGAGCTTGTCTCATGTCTAGTCATGCACATCCATTCTATATATCCTTTGCAGCTTGATTCCCTTTTTACCAGGAGGGGACTTTCCCCCGAGTGTCGATATCCTACACATGTGTCCTTGCATTGAGCATAGGTATATTCCATTGCTTGGAAATAGTTTGTTTGCCCCTATGACACTCATCTCCTCCTATTCTGTAACTATAAAGCAATTTTATTCTTTTTCAAGCTTTTTAAATATTTGAAAAAGTCCAAAAAAATAAAAAAACCAAAAATCCAGACAAGGAAATATGTTATCTTTGGCAGCTCTCGAGTCGTGTCGCCTTCGAATAGAGCACTATATATCACATCCATTGGTTGGGTTTATAGTTTGACTTTAGGAGCTGTACTCATTTATCTGAGTTTATCTCCACCGACTGGTTAAGCTTCCAGTCCCTATGGAGCCTCTGTCGATGCCTCTTGTGTCGCAGAGATGTCCCAGTTTGTATATCGAGTCTATGCCACCTTTATTCAATCACCATTTGCCGTTATGCTCTTGTTTGAAGGAAGTTGAAACCTAAGTCGACAATTCCTTAGTTATCTTGACTTTGCATGTCGGCCATTCCCGGTATAGTTACTGGTTCATGCACCTTATGATCGAGTCCTTCCACATTATATAGCTTTGCTCAGTACCTCGTGTTGGATGATGGGGGATGCCTTAATGCCATCCTTCTAGCGGATTTCATCCCATCGAATTCAGATCATTTATTTTGGGATTGGAATCTAGAGTCATTTTGAGTGCCTTGAGAATTACAGTCATCAATGGTAGGTTCTCTCACTATTGACAGTATTTGGGAATACATCAATGTCCCCTGATTGATGGATACTATCAAGTGTTCGACCTCAACACATTTACTCACACTTGTTATTTTGCACTCTAGTATCTTGATTCCCATTTTCATTATCAGTGGGTGATCTCGCGTCTGTTAACGGTATACATCAATGACTGGTAATCGGACGATGGACTACTATGTTTGACCTCGACACCTCTATTCACATAGTAGGACATGTACTTGTAGTGGTTTATGTAGAAGACCTTATAGATTGGTGGCATCTCTTATATGCTACCTCCTTGATCGTGCCAGTGTTCATGAGATTTCAGCTCTCGTGACTTGATTCTAGTATATGTCAGACATTTCCAGCCATTATGGAGATTTTGATCGATTATATATCTTCAGCCATTATGGAGATCATGGTCCTTTGTATATCTTCATCATGGAGATTCTGATCTATGTATATTGTATGTGGCGATGACCACTTATGTGATATCTTGTATCATGCCTATTCATGGCCATTGTACTCTTATGTATTTGGGACTGCTATATGTATTTGAAGTATGTGCAGAGTTGTATCATTGTACTATGCTGATTGGGTGGCTGGCATTCCATTTGGGATTCTTCATCACTCCACTTCTGGGATGGACTTATAATGTATTTCGACCATCGTATGACCCCTCCGACCTCACACATTAGGGGGCATCTGTTATAGCTGATTTTACCACTCCAGGTGAATCACACTTGTATGGCCTTTACCCTATCCCTCTACAGACTCCTTATACCCCTTGGAACCTTTTTTTTCCTTTGATGTTTCCTATACCATCCCTAAAAACATGTGAAAATTGCTATATGCGACTTTTAAACCCCTAATCACGTGTATACGTGGGTTTGACCCCTAAAACTATGTACATCGGGATATGTGCATAATCCAAATAATTTTGGAGTTTTCCTCGACATGGATCCGACTCACTTGACTCCTAGCCTTCCCTATGCCTTGAGATCACTCGGATTCGACCTTTCATTACCCCTTTGAAAAGCTATATAAGGAACTCTATGGTACATTGAAGGCATATGAGAGAACTGAGAGCAAAGAAACTATAGTTTATTGTTGCTGAAACTTATGCTTGAGTCTACATCCCTTTGTCCCTTGGAGCACTTTTGTGTTCTTCCCAAGCTTTCCTTTTGCTTGTGAGCCTGCTATCGAGAGATGGAGGATTGAGGTGGTGGAGGCCCAAGTGGGGGATTCAGTTTCTACGATTCGCAGACATACTGACAGAGGTTGTATCCATTGTAATCTCTGATTTTATATTAATAGAAATATCCTTTCCTATCCAATAATGTGTGTTTGAATGAATATTTTATCCATGGGATGTTTTCAAATGCTTATACATTGTTGATTATATATGCTAGAATAGATCTAACACCAATATATATAGTATTCTTGTATTTTTTACTTGTTGTTGAGGAAGTAATCTATCAATTCAAGCTGAAGTTGGAAAGCTCAACGGGGATCTACTTCAACCTTCCGAAATAAGGTACAAGGTCTGATCCTTTAGTGTTAGATATTTAATTTCTATTGGATATTAGATATTTAAGCTCACCTAGTTTCATCATTGATTCTGGAGCTTCAAGACATATGGTTTCGACCAAGGAGGCATTCACCTCACTTGACATGTCCAAAGGTCCACCAATAGTACTGGGAGATGACTCTCTCACTGAAAGTTTGGGTAAAGGGAGGATTGATATTGATCATGGTAAGTTCAGCAATGTGTTGTATGTTCCAGGTCTTGCCTCCAACCTCTTATCAGTGTATTAGATGACCCACATAGGGTCTCCAAAGAAGGTCATATTCTCCCCTGATGATGTTGAGATCATAGATATCTCAAGTGGTAAAGTCATTGCAAAAGGATTTGCAAATCATACTTCAAAGGTATACATGTTCTCACACTTCCTACCCTACTCAAACCCCTCTGCTCTTCTGATTCATGCTAATGAAGCAAGCAAGCTTTGGCATGAAATATTTGGTGACCTAAATTACAAGTATCTTTTTGATCTTGGTGAAAAAAAGATGGTCATAGGGTTAGCAAAGATAAAATTTTCCAAAGGAGTCTGTCAAGGTTGCATCCTAGGAAAACACCCAGAGCATAAATTTGAGAGAGCTAGTCATGAGAGAACCTCTACACCCCTCAAGTTGATCCACAGTGATGTTGCTGGAACATTCCCTCATATGTCCATGAGTCAGGACAAATATGCATTGAATTTCATAGATGACTTTTCCAGGTATTGCTGGGTTTACTTCTTGAAACACAAGTCTAAAGTTTTTGGCCTCTTCAAAGTCTTTAAGGCTTTGGTTGAAAACCAGTCTGGGAGGAAACTCAAGGTCCTTAGATCTGACAATGGCGGTGAGTATGTCAAGTCTAAGGTTATTCAATATTGTGTAGGTGCAGGTATTCAGATGCATCATTATATCCCTTACACACCACAGCAGAATGGTGTTGCTGAGAGGAAGAACATATCACTGAAGGAGATGGAAACATGCATGATGGAGGCTAAGAATTTGCACCAAAGTACTGGGCCAAAGATATAAACTGTGCAGCCTATATCCAAAATAGGGTGCCTCATAAACAGCTTGATGGTATGACTCCTTTCGAAGCATGGAGTGGGCACAAGCCAGATGTGACCCATTTCAGAATTTTTGGCTCAAAGGCTTGGGCTAGAATTCCAACAGAAAAGAGAAAGGATTTGCAGCCCCAAAGCCAAGAGTGTCTATTTTTTGGGTAATCTAAATATTTAAAAGGGTACAAGCTGATCAATTTGAGCACAAACAAATCCTTCATCGAAAGGTGTGTTTAGTTTCAAGAAGAACCCCTAGCAGCAGTGGAAGTTGGAGAAGCCTCTTCACCACCATAACCTCTGAATGTAAGTGAAGAGATAGTTGAACATGCTGATTCTGATATGTCTGATAGTTATGAATTTATTGCAGATCATAACATCCCTACAAGGACAAAATGGGCAGCCAAGACCATTCATGCAGCAGGAGAGCTAGCTGGAAATCCTAATGACCCTAGGAGGACTAGATCTCAATTTGAGAGTGCTCTGTGCATGAAGGATCCTATGTTTTCTGAGAAATGATATTTGATGGTGGAATCAAATCCTTATAAATATGAATATGCAGTAGGAGATCCAAGATTCCAAGCATCCATGAAGGAATATTTCAGCTCACTCCAGAAGAGCAACACTTGGGAGCTGGTTGATCTTCCCCCAGGGAGGAAGCTAGTTCAGTGTAAGTGGGTGTACAAGAACAAATTTTCTGCTGATGGTTCACCTCTAAAGTACAAGTCCATATTGGTAGCCAAGGTCTACTCACTAGTTCATGGCTTAGACTACAATGAGACCTTTGCACCAGTGGCAAAGATGGACTCCATCAGGCTAGCCTTAGCCATTGCAGCTTCAAAGCGATGGGAGGTACATCACATTGATGTAAAGTGTGCCTTCCTGAATGGAGGTCTCACTAAAGAGATATACATGCAGCAGCCTCAAGGATTTACTACTAACCCATCTCTTCTGTAGAGACTAAGGAAGTCATTGTATGGGCTAAAGCAAGCCCCCAGGGCTTGGTATGCCAAGATTGATAGCTTTATGCTATCACTGAATTTTGTTCGATGAAAATCAGATCCAAATGTATATTTGAAGTTGATTAATGGTTCATTAATGATAATTTTGTTATATTTTGATGACCTTCTCATTACAGGAAGCTCAAAGGATGAGATTGCTTCCTTGAAGGGTGCAATGAACCAAGCCTTCTCCATGAAAGATTTGGGGCTCTTGAGCCATTTCTTGGGGCTTGATATTGCTCAAACCAAAGCTGGAATCAAGGTGCACCAGTCCAAGTATGCCTTGGATTTGCTGAACAAATTCAGAATGAAGGATTTCAAGCCAAGAAAGACTCCTTTCCTTTCAGGAGTGAAGCTTGAAGAAGCTGATTCTTCACCTATGGTAAACAATACACTGTATAGGAAATTGATTGGATGTTTGTTGTATATTACACATAATAGACCTGATATTTATTATGTAGTAAGTGTGGCTTCTAGATACATGGATAAGCCTCATGAGATCCATTGGAAATCAGCCAAAAGGATCCTTAACTTTGTTCAGGGAACAAGGACACATGGGATCTTCTATAAAGCAAAATCTGATCTTGATTTGATTGGATTTACTGATAGTGATTGGGTAGGTGATAGCACAGATAGAAAGTCCACATCAGGATATGTGTTCATGCTTGCAGAAGGGCCAATCAGCTGGTCAAGCACGAAACAGAGTGCCATTGCACTCTCATCTACAGAAGCAGAGTACAAAGGAGTTGTAAATGCATCAACTCAATGTTTATGGTTGCAGGGGTTACTTGGAGAGTGTGGATTCGAATCAGAATACTCAACTACTATCTACTGTGATAATCAGAGTACCATTCGAATATGCAATGATCCAGTTCAGAAGCATAGAACCAAACACATTGAGATCCATATGCACTACATCAGAGAGCTTGTGCATGATGGCACCATTCACCTATTCTTCTGTTCATCTTCAGAACAAGTAGCTGATATCTTCACCAAATAATTTTGTGAGAAGACCTTCAGCAATCTCAAATCACTACTGGGGATTTTTGATCATGCTGTGAAGCATGAGTGATGACAATATTTCCAAATTTTGTTTTACAGTCCATGTTTAAGGGAAGATTTTCCCACTGGGTTTTTGCCTCTTTCCTTGGTTAAATGGACATGCAGTATGTAAAGGGTGACTAAGCCTTGTTGCTAGTTCCTATAATTTTCTGATATATTACTCATAATTCAGGCTTAAGGGGGGGTTTTATAATAATCAACCCATATTTATCTACCTTAGACATTAATTAATCCATTTTTGTCTTATTTGCCTAGTTTCCATGTTCCACCTTATGCAAGTTGTCATCTACACATCCATAGTGGTCAAAATTGCTAATTTTGACTCATGGAGCGCTTGGGAAAGCTCATGGAATCAAATCTGCTTTATTCCTGGCCTTCTAAGATCCCTTCCGCTTTTTCTGCTTTATTGCCTGCTTTTTCAGTGCTTTAAGGCAATTGGGAAAGTTTGACTAGGTGAGGTTAACTAGTTTTTTGTCCTCCACATCCTCCACTCTTTTCTCCTATGAAAAGCATGTATGAGTTTTCCTTCCATTAAATTTTAGCATGCCTAAGTGCTTTTTCCAATTCGTGAGCTCCTTGACAGTTTTGGAAACTGCTTTATGCACCTATGGGGGATTTGCTTAGATTTAGTAAGCCTGCTTTTGACTAGATTCGAATTTCCTCCTCATGCATTCGAATCCCTTATGTAACTATTTATTGTGGCAGCCTATGACTTCACAGGTTTGGCTATTGTACACTTATTCAATACAGTTTAGTGTTCAGCTCCATATTTAGTCTCTTTTGTGAGTGATTTTGCATGTACAATTGATAATTGTTGTGAGTGTAATTGTTCTATCAATGGGTTCAATTTCCACAAAATTCTTATCTTTTCATGTGTTTAAGAGCTTCATGCTCAACAAAAAGGTTTCATAACTCATTTTCTCCAGATCCTCTCTCTCAACACAAACATTAAATATGTACTCATGTGCTCCAGAGCCTCTCGCTAAACACAAACATCAAATACTCATGTTCTCCAGAGCTTTTCTCTCAACACAAATATCAAATACTCATGCTTCAGGGTCCAAGTTCAATATATCAAACAAATAATCATTTTCAAGTGCAGTGGAGTCTTATTCCCAATATACAAAATAAAACATCAAAGTAATATCACATGCAATGGGACTTATCCCATAAGTGTCATGTCGAAAATTCGGGATATTACAATAATGAAATGTTTATAGTTTTAATTGATCTATTTTGTGTATTCCATTATAAATATTTTAAATCTAATTCGGATGACATGTTACTCTTTATAATATTTTATTGTGTTTTATAAAGGACATGTGTCATCTCTAGGATGGGCACAGAAGGAGTTACACAACCCCCCCTACTAGGATGTAGAATGCACCTCTTCACTGCAATCATAATTGCATGAAGGTTCCAAGTACGAAATATTTGATAGAAATTCATGATTGGAACATGGATCAGTAGATTATTGGATCATTGGAACATTCATGAGAAGGTTAGTTAGAGGCCAAGTGTGACAATTCAGTTCTGACATAATATTTGACCCAACATATTAGTGTTTTGGGAAGAATGTTATCATAGGAAGGTTTGAAATTGGAATTTTGTATTAGAGGCTAAAATGAACACCAATAATTGATATGATGATGTTAGTTCCATTGGTTTAATCAAAGTAAGGTTTTTTCAACACTTATGTTTCCAAGTTATTGTGTTTAATCTGGCCTGATCGAAATTCTGATAGTCATAGAAAAGTACCACTATGTATATATATGTAATTTTAAATTTGTTAATAAATTAGAGAGAGGAAAATTTTCTCTCATTGAGTTTCTTTGCATTATTTTTCTCATGTTTGTATGTTTGAAAAATATCCTTATCCCTTCAAGTTGGTATTAGATCTAGAATGACTATTTCCTTCCTGTGTGTGGTTGTATTTACATAGTAGTAAGTTGGTTAGTCTTAATACTATATTTATAGATGGATTCAAGAAACAGTCTATCTCAGTCAATGGTTTTGGTTACCTAGTAGTAAGTCAATTAGTCTGAAGGATATATTTGTAGATGGAGTCAAGAAACATTCTCTCTTAGTCAATGCTTCCTTTCTTGACAAGGAAAAATTATGGCACCTAATAGATTTGAATCAGAGCCATGTTGTGTTCTTAAGGTTTGTCTAGTTTTATGACAAGTGGATATCTAGATCCTATCGATATTGTAGTGGAGTTCCCTCTCTCGATTCATGAACATGACTTGTTAAGGGATAATAGGAAGAGAGATAACGAAGCTCTAGGTCTCATTCAACAAGGACTATATGACATAAACTTTCCAAAATGTCAAATTATTATTCTTGAAAGGTGTCTTTGGGCATTCATGATACCAGTTATCAAGGTGTATCCAAAGTGAACATATTAATCTGAAGAAATTTAGGGGATATTTCAAATTCTTGAAGATGAAATACTCTTAAGTCTATATACAAGTTTATGACATGGGCCATCAATGTTATAAATCAATTGAGATAATATGGTAGGATCCCATAGATTAGAGAGTGGTTGAGAATTTTCTCAGGAGTTTTCTAAAGAATATTGAGCTTGTAGTCGTGAATAGGTTTGGAATTTGATGGGAATATTCTCGTCATGAGGAATTTTACCCATTAAAATTGTGTTAAAATTTTTAACAACCCATTTAAAAAATGAGAAAGCAATTTGCTGGGACATATTTTTTATATTTAATTATTTTCCAAACCACAATTAATTTTGATTGTACTAAGCTTGTTAAAATATGTGGATACCTATATAAGTGGGCTCGCATAGGTGGTATGTTATTATATATGTAACAATGGATATTTAAAGTTTACCACTTGATTGAAGAGTAAGTGGGTGATTTTTCCTTCAACGAAGATGGCGTTGCTTTCATTTCACTAGTTCTTTATTTCTTCTATTGGCCTAGTGTTTTTCCAATATGGGGTCATCCTATTTCGTTTTAGTTCCTTTCACTAGAGTATGTGCCCTTCCTTTAGAGGATAAGGAAATTTTCATGTTAGAAAGTGAAACTACAAGGAAGAGGTGAGTACCATTTTAGAAGAAGAAGTCAGTTTTAGACTATGTTAATGAAGGAATTAATCCAACCAACCATCAAGAATCAACAATTTATCGACAACCATATTGACCAAGCATTACCAATTTATTAGCTACCAAATTTACCAGGCATTGAACCTATATTATTTTAGACACACTTGTTTTTGGGTTATGGGTCTCCATAGTTAGAAGCACCTGCAAAATTTAGATGTAACCATTTCTATAAACAATTTGAAAGTGCTCTCCTATGGCTTCCTCTAACTTGGAGCTACTAGTTTTGGTAAGATGTTATTTTTAATTTTCTTATAAATTTCATAAGAATCTAAAAATAATAATTAACGAAACTATTATGTGTTTTTTTCGTAAACATGAAATTGTTTTTATTATGTCGATATTGAGTTAGGTGAACACTTGTACTGATTGGACAAAGGCATGGAAACATGGTTTTGTTGTAAGAGGATCCCAATACTTCCAAGTTACAATTTATAGGTCTTGTTGCTAAAAACATTTCATGTATATATTCACATTTTTTTAAATGGTTTATTTGATATATGTCTTTGTAGTTACAATTTCTAGGTCTTGTTTCTAAAAAATTTTCATGTTTATATTCACATATTTTTTAAATGATTTATTTGATATATGTTAAAGCTTGGTAACATTTTATTATTCTTGTAAACTTAGTAATTGGTTGAAACAATTACTTTTTCTTATGGGAAAATGTTGAAATATTTTAACTTCGAAGAATATTCTATATGTATTTTTTTGTGGTCCCCGATGGTCCTACCGGGAGAACCACTTGTATTACATTGTACCCCGACGCTCCTAATCAGAATATCTAATAAGAGTCATGAGGTAGTCCCCTCTAATTGTAAAGGTGGTTCATTAGCACCCCAGTGTGGTTACTTGAGCCTACATGTGTAACTTGAGCCTACATGATTTAACTCGAGCCTACATGTAAAATGAGTTAACTTAAGTGAACGGATGAATATAAATAGAGGTGTAGTTCTCCTCATTAGAGACACACACTCTCACTTGTGTAGCGCATTAGTGGAGAAGAGAAGTAGCAGGAGAAGGAGGAGGATCAGGATTTGATCTCCTTGTTGGTTTTATCTTTTATCTTTTTGGGGCATCTATATTGAGGAATCATTTGCTGGGTTTTTCCCTTTAGGGTTTTCCCAGGATAAATCTTTGTTTTCCTTTTGTATGGTTGTGCTTGTCTATCTTTCAGTGATCCTATTTATATGCTTTTGTTATGAAATAAAATACTAATGTCTTAGTTAAGCATATGGAAATTTAACATGGGATCAGAGCTAAACTGAGAAGAAGACATTGTGCAGCTTCAGAAGCTAGGTCTTCTTAATTTTTGGGTCTCTCTCCACAATCCATCAGCAAAAGTATGATAGGATGACTCTCCATTGAAGGGCGCATCTTTCTGTCGAAGCGGAATTCGATTCCGAGCATTTTCAGTTTTCGATGTGGAAATTAGGGATTTCTACAGAAGAGGAATTTTTTAGTGAGACCAGTATAGGATTGTTCTCATCATAAAAAGTGAAGTTTAGAGACCTGTATCAAGAAATTTGGTTGGGTGAAACTCTGGGAAAGTCAAACCCTAGTTTGACCCCGAGCTAGAAAAACCCTAAATACTAAAACTGCTACGTTTTGGTACATTCGCTATATTCCGATATTGGTGAAGGATAAGGAGATGAAAATTACAGGGGCCAAGTATAAAATCATGATTAACACTGTGTCCAAAATTCATCCTCAGGTTCGCTGTATTCCAGGAGATATGTTCTCTCCAAGTTAGGGTTCTAGCCTCTTCTAGAATTCATCCCTAAACAGGACATCTAGGGAGAATTGCAATATCTTGGGATACAGAGGTCCAAATGGAATTTCTAAAGATGTTCCAGAAATTGAACGGACTTTAATTTTGGTGGTACGAATATCAGACTCAGAAAATGAACTAGTGACACGTGGCATTCTGTACAACTTCGTTGTTCTGAACAGTCCTGTAATAGGTCACCTTGGTAAAAGGATCATAAATCCAAAATGGTGAAATAAATTCTGATGAAACCTATTATGTTGGATCAGGGACATGCGAGGTTACCTCAGTAAAAAATTTCAGATGCAAAGGAGTATAAATTTCGGAGATATCACAGAAACAGTAACAGACATTTATGCTGAAGAAATTGGAAAATTAGGGCTTCCTGTTCCAGGAGCTTCTCTCCACTGTTTTCAGAAATGGAGTACATTGGAGAGCTCCATTTGAAGAGATATATCTGTATAACCAATCAGATTTGAAAGATTCCAAGTTTTTGAAATTAGGGTTTTTGTGACAAACCCTAGATCAACAAGCTTCAGAACCAAGACACACACCTCAAATCGGTAAGATCTAATCCTTTGCTATTTTCATTTGAGGTTCTCATTTCAAAGTGATCTACCACATCAGCTTGATGATAAGCTTGGTGAAGTTGACAAATTCCAAGCCTAGAAGTAAATGGTTTGGACACCTACATGAGTATAGAGGTTCCAATTCCAGAGGGAGATGAGGCTAGAAGCCTTACACAAGAAGAACTTGGTCAAGGCCAAGAATATCATTGCTGATTCAGTCATGAATCAACTTGTACCACAAGTGTCTCCCAAAAGACACTGAATATGTTTGATTACTTGACCAAGCTATTTGAAGATAAGAACTTAAATCAGAAGATGGCTTTGAGAAAACAGTTGAAGAATGTGAAGATACAGAATGCAGAAGTGGTGATAGCCACCTTGAATGGCCTCCCAGGATCATGGGATTCATTCATGCAAAGAATGTGTGCCAGAAGGAAGTAATTACTTTCAATAGACTTTGGGAAGAAGAAGAAGCTCGATGGAAGCAATTGAAGATCAAGCTCTCACCATTCAAAGAAGATCCCTCAAGCGATGAGGAATATGAAGAACTCAATTCTTAAATAACCTCTTATCCATCTTATCATCTGGATAAGAAATGACGATTTCATGAATAAGATGATGAAGCAGAATGATCAAGAAGGAGTCTACCCACGAAACAAACAAAAGATAAGTATTCAATTGTCATTTAATGATATTGTTTTGTTATGCATTTTATTATATTCAGTTGATGTGTTGTGCATGATAGATTGTTTTCATTAATGACTGTATACTACTAATATGCATGTGATGGGTAAGTAGCTCATGATGCTATACAACTCTCCATTGCTACTTATCAAACCTCTTTGCTGACATATTGGATTAGTGCACAATCTCAATAATGTCATGGTGGATATGGAAGGCATCTTGAAAGTTTATGTGAGATATGGATGAATGCTGTATTGACTAAACAGTTGCATGATGCATGAGAATTTGTCATTATGCATATGTTTTATGAAATAGTTCTAACCATGCAATTGGTGCATTTGAATTCTAGGAAAGGTCATGTACAACCTCCTTCAAGAAAAGAAGGATGAGACTTGTTCCAAAGAACAAGTGATGACAATTCAAGATTCACTCCAATAAACATGAATCTGAAGCTCCCAGGGTCAGAGACACCTTGATGGAAGAAAGAGCTTTGGAGAGTGGTAGATCCACCTTGAAGGATGAAGACCAACATGGGTACAAGAGATAACTCAAGATGAAGAAAAGAATGCTATGAAAGAAGCTATGATCAAAGAATAACAGTTGATCATGGGGACTGATGTATACGATATGATGGAACAAGTGTACAAAGCAAGGTTTGTGATTCTCCCCAGAAAGAATAGACTATGACATAACATACTCTATTGACCAGTATATATCAAGCATAGAACCACCTGTACATAATGAAGAGGGAAGATGATACTCCACTTCAGGGGGAGTGACTATAGAAAATTATATCTGAGTTCGACATGGTACGACATGATGGATAACTTTGTGATGGATCGAGACTTTACCAAGAGTAAAGTGGGTTCCAACCTTCAAGGTTGAATGAAGAAGACTAGGATATGTTGATGACCTAAGAAGACAAACTCATAGAATATGTTGTGATACTAGAATGATGTTTGGGATATAGTACTCAAATCGGAAAGAAAGAATGTGGTATCTTCCAAATGGATTTGCAAGATAAGATATGTTTCTGATAGAAGTAAGGTAATATTTGTGGCTAGAAGTTTCTATTAGTAAGAGGGAATTAATTCTGAAGAGACACTTACTCCAGGTAGCAAGGTACACTTCCTTCAAAACTATCATGGTAGTTTCTTCCATGATGAAGTAAAGACAAGCCTTCCTTAATGGTATGATTGAGGAAGAGTCTTACATCGAATAGTCATGAGGATTTGAAGTTGAAGAAAGAAGGAATCAAGTATGCAAGTTGAAGAAGGCCTTCTATGGCCTGAAGCAAGCTCCCAAAGCTTGGTATGGAAGAATAGAGAGTTTCCTGATGAGCATGGGCTTTGCCAAGACTAAAGTCGATCCTAACCTTTCCTACAAGGTTGTAGAAGATGTACCTGTCATTCTATTACTATATGTGGATGACTTATTCTTAA